>JANHGN010019803.1:4166-32338 GCA_024605025.1 Megaceryle maxima | reverse complement strand
TTTTAAAGGTACAAGTTAATCTAGTCTTTTATTTACTTATAGTTCTATTCCTCCCAAGTGAGCTTAATACTATGCAGGACTGGGTTTATTGTCACTGTAAGGTTCTAATTTAATCACATAATAAATTAATTTATCCCTAGAGTTGTTAAAATACAACAAATTTATAAAGACACTTTTGCCTGGAATATTCTATTAAACTTGTCTCCTGGCTTTATTGCTTAAAAATATCTTTCAAGCAGACAGTTGAAAGTGAACTCCTCCTTTTTATTTTCATTCAGAGGTAAAAATATGTATTCTGTGTCTGAGTGGAGTCTTTCTTCAGCAGCTCCCAGTGATAGGCTAATACTCTGAAACAGATCATATACTTGAAAGTGTCAACCATGATGGAAAAAAAAGAAAACTCAAAAAAGGCAAGAGTTGACCAGAGGTGCTATGAGGAGTCTTCCACTCTCCAGCTTCTTCAACAGCAGCCAGACCTGAGGTAGGAGCATCATGCTGCTCTCAGGAGTCTGTTCTGTGTCACTTAGCTGCCATTCATCAATCATAAACCTCCAGATAAACAGCATAATGTTAGTTCTTTTTGCCAGCCTAAGATAACAGTTTTTTATTACTGGAACTCTGCTGGAATGCTTTTCCTTCCTTTTTCCTTAACAGTCTGAAATATTAGAGGATCTAGGCTAAAACTTATTAAACTTTTGCAGCAGGGGATACCACCTGTGTGTCCCTGCTTCTTCTGGTAAAGCCTTTTTCACTCAGCTGTTCAAAAAGGCACAGTATATTTTTCCTTTCTCATTGCTTGTCAGTCAGACAAAAGGGATTAGTAAATGGTAACTTCTGCCCTTGGAATTTAAATCTCACATGGGTTGCTGAAGCAAGTTTTTCAAACCTGTATTTTGAGTAGTGGTGATTTATTATTTTGTCTTATTTTTATTGCTAACTAAACCTGCAGTAATGCACAAAAATGCTTCAATCAAATGTATTAAAACCTCATCTAACTTTGCAGTAAATGGCTTTGTTATCTGGTATTAGAAGAAAGTCTGAGTCTGTGTTCTGGTAAATAACTGATTCCTCAGTCCAGCTGGACTGTATCATGTGTGTGAAAAGGTGGTTTGCCAGACAATTTGAGCAGTGGGAAGCCTTGGGGGAAGCTGTGCTTTCTGGTGTGCATGACTTTTTTTACGTAACAGTATATTGTGTCATACCCCCTTTGCTTTTGGAACAAAATCACTCTGCTTTTGCAAAAGGAACTGTAAGAGGCAGATTCTTACAAAGGCCAAATCCATTTATAATCTAAATTCGTGCTTAAAACAGCTTAGGAGGTCTAAAATCTTGGCCACAGTGTGACACTTCAGCTTTATATCTCTTGAGGACAGATGGTCAGTCAACTGACCTGAACTGAAACTACAAGTTTGGGGTCAGACAGGAAGGAAGTTAATCACTGACAGTTCCTTTGGAGAAAAAAAAGAGTAGTATCTGCATTTATTAGTAAAAATTGGGAGATTTAAGTAAAAATTGACATGACAGGGATATATTGTTTACCCATTAAAACATTGAAATGTACAATTGTTTAGGTAACACGCAACAATTCCTCTTCTTGCTACTAGTACAACTATCTGAATAGTATTAATCAAATATTGCTTTAAAAATTCTTTACTTTCAAAAGCAAAAAAACAAACAAAACAAAACAATAAAAAAGCCCAAACACACACACACAAACCCAAACACCTGCAAAAAGTAAACAAAAGCAAACAAAAAACCCCAAACTGAAAACCCACCAATTTTTCTAAAGCCAACATTATGAAATTACATTGCACAAATGCTTTACTGTTCATCAATGTATTTTACATGACTGACTTTGTATTTATTTCAGAAAGTGTAATGCTTTACTTTCAACAACCTTGGATTCACGTGAGGCCTTTCAGGTTTTGGGGGAGTCTTTTTAAGCCTAACTTGACTCAACTGTGTGATAGCAATGCTATTTGTCTTCAATGCTGTCTTCTCAATCATCTAAATCTGTTTGAGAATTGCATTTAAATGAGTTTTTCCTCAATAAGACAATTCTTGTGTCTGGTACTGAGTGAATATATGAACAGGCAGAGATGTTTTGTTGTTGTAGGTATTGACGTAATGTAAGTTTTGTTTTCCTTCAAGATTTTGTTACCTGTGGTTTGTGAGACTATAAAAAAATAATTCTAAATGATCTCAGTAATTTATAGTGCACCAGTGTCATGCTTTTCTGACTCAAAATTCAGCCTGGATTGAGGGTAGGGTGGAATTTGCAGAGAGAAAATTTTAAAATATTGTATCGTTAAGCTTACTCAATTTTTTTTCTTCCAAGTACAAAATCTTTCTCTACCTTCAATACAAACACACCAAAAACCCCCCAGAATACATAGCCAAAACAGAAAATAATTTACCAGAATTATTAGATATTCCTTTCAAACCAAAGCTTTGAATTGTCTTGCTAAACAACTTATTTTTTAAGGTTGAGTTCAGAAAATTGAATTTAAGTTTTGGTCTGCAATAGGGTTTTTTCTTCAAATAGTGTAATTTTTAGTTCCTTTTCTTTATAGGAAGACAATTACACTAAGCTGAAGACATGTTAGGAGCAGCCACTCAATAAATGCTGTAAAAGTAGCAGAAAGCTGTTTGACTAAGCTCGTTTATGTTAAAAACCAGAGTGCACATGTGAGCTATCTCAAACTCTGTGTGAATACACTAATTTGTGTAATTAGTAATTCTTGCATACAGATATGGTTTGGATTCACATGCAATAGTGTAGACAGTAGCATGTTCAGTAGGGTTTTTTTTTTTATATTCCTCTATTTATTAATTTGTTTCTAATGGAGGAAATGGTTCCTACACTGTACCAAGCAAGTAATATTCAGAAGGCTAACCACTCCTATCAAGTTAGGGAAACAAGATGCTTTTAGTAATTTTACAGTATGTGCACATAACCTGCTTTTCTGTTAATTGGGGACAGGAAAGGTAATCAGAATTCAAATTTGCTGAAAGTCACTGTTGGGACTTGCACTTAAAAGCCCTAAAACTTCCATACATATATACTGTTCTGCCTCTAAAATGGTTCGCAAGTTTAATCACCAACTAGAATTGATTTTGCAGCTCAAATGGGACCAACACATGGCTGCAGCTTCTTGTCAGACCTCCCTGTGAACGAAGCCACTGTAGCTTTTAACAGAGTGGAAAATACCCGAATGTGCTTGAAGTAAATGTCTCCAAGTTGTTTATGTCCTAAGGACACTGACTGTTCCATAAGTGCAAACAATTCAAACGGTTTAATTGTAAATAAACTGACATTGTTAGCTCAGTTCCTCAGTCTTTGTGATATGTGGCAATAATAAAGTTGTCAGATGTGTTGATGTGATTATAGCAGCACAGTAGATTTCCTGTAACATCTTGTCCTCTGCTTGTTTTTTGTACTTTTTTTTTTTTTTTTTAAAAGGATGAACCTAATTGGTACAGCCTTTCAGGAAAGTACATCTTGAGATATGTTAAACTTTGTTGGCTAAAGCCAATGAGCTTTAGTCCCCTTAATTGTTCCTTGAGTAGTTTACAGAAAGAGTTGGAGGCATAAACAGAATCATTTTTCAGTGACCTGTTAGCAGTTGAATTGTCTAGCATTCTTTTTTTTTCATCCCAAACAGGATATTATTTGGTCAAGCACTGATAAATCAATAACTTAATGCAGTTAGTTACACTTATTTAGTGCAGTTAATATTAAGAGCTTGTAGGAGTTTTGTAGTATTTACTTCTGTATTCCCCCATCAGCCATTAAAGAACATTCTCATTTTCCACATGAAAGCCTCAGGAGCAATTTCACAGCACAGACCCAACAAACTGAACACCACAAGATTAACTGACTATACTACCTTGCATTGCTAGTTTGGTTCTGCCTGTAGGATTAAAATTTGCACTACCCTTCTGAACAACCAAAACCAATTTAACTGCATCCCAAATGCTTCAGAGAAAAAGTCTGTTCAATTTCTTCCTTTCCTAGATTGCATGCTTAAAGTAATTTCTCCTAAATTAAATGTCATTTGGTTGTATTAGAATAATCAGGACAACCAGATTTTAATAAGCAAAGTTATTTTAGAGTAAAACTGTTGAGATGATCTAAAAAACAACAAAACAGCAAGAAAAAAACCACACACACACACACACACAAAAAAACCCAAATAACAAAACCCTGCAAACTCTCAAGGCACAGAGAATGGAGGTAGGAGCATTATACACACTTAATCATATCCAAATAGCCTACATTTTTTTCAGCCCTGCTAAAATATAAACTGGACAAACGGTGGTTCATTTTTTAGGCCTAGACCCAAGAAGACCTTTTAGTTTGAACAAACCTTACTTTCAATGTAATAAAATGCTGTAAATGCCAGCAATGTATGAAAGCATTGAGGAAAACATGGAGTGGCTCTCTGTGTTATTGAAAGTGTGACAGCTTTCATCAGATGGGCCAGATAATAAGAAAGTATTTTTTCTTCCAGGGAATCTTTTTATATTTAGTATAACTCATCAAAGATAAAGTAGTTATTCTATCTAGTAGTTCCTAACTTCATCTCACAGAATGACTCATAATTACCTTTTTTTAAGTACTTTTCCTTGTGTCACTGTTTCATAGTCCTACTCTTTATGTGGAGCAAATGGTTTTAAATACAATATTGCACTAATATAAAACCATATCTTGCTATTTGAGTTGTACTGAAAAGTTATGTTCTCTAATGGCTGTTTTATTTGTTTCCAGATTTTTCCATAAAATTATCCATCTCCTTCTAAAATGACATGTTTTTCTAACCTGTGTACCAAGGTTTCTTTTTTTTTTCTAATTTAACAATTGTGACTTTAACATCACTTTAGTGTTTTTGTTTCTGCTGCGCTACTTTGATATTGGCAGGATTCGGTTCAAAAGAACACCACGAAGTCTTCATTAGGGGACTGTGATACTCAGACTCTGGGAATTCAGCCAGAAGGAATCAATTGGTGAAATATTCAAAGAGAAGAAGTGCACTGCCTTGTTTAAATTTGCATACACCAGAGCAGACTGCTGAGACATACAACCAGAGACTGGGTCTAGACTTGGCTGCTGTGTTCACTCAATCCTCTCTCTTGTATATCCTTAAGTCCCGAATGATGTTTCTGCTTGATTATACTCCAAGGGTGATAAGCCGTGATGTATTGTGGTTTCAAGGCAAGGCTTTCAAAATTTTGTTGAACGTTTATGTGTCTGGTATAATGGAAGCAGGGAAGGAGTGGGACAATTTGGTATGATGGGCATAAGCAGAAAATGTTTCGCGTCCCTCAGCTGGTGAAAGCACTACGTGTTGAAGGAGTCAAACGTGTACCTTGCAGGGCATTCCTCTGTATGAGGAATATAAAAATTTATCAAATGACCAGTTGCTTATAAAGCATATTGCCAGAAACTTAGTTTTTCTCCTATTTTTATCCTATTCAGGATCCACATTTTAATGAATTATGCCTAAATGACATCTTAGGATATGATAGTAATCAAAGGATCGAGAAGTAATAATCCTACGTGAATGCTTTAACTGTCTAAACAGTGTGCTGTAGCTAGACTTATTAGTAACCTGATAAGCATGTGGGTAACTAATTGCAGGTACTTAATTATGAAATGTAAACATTAGCATTTGTCTCGTGGTTATCTTTTAAACTGAGGGGATTTCTCTCATTGACCTGGGACTAAATGGAAGGAGGAAAAAAAAAGCCTTTATATTTCACTCTCTGTATTTGTGTTTAATTTTATCTGATTTAGTCTTGTACTAAACACTGGTATGGGGTATGTTGAAACCTACTTAGAAACACTTTCTTCAAAAGCTGTAGCAAATGCACATCAAAGTTGCCCGCTTTCCCTAGACACTCTTCTGTCTGGTTTCACAGTCAACTCATATCTGGGATGCTCCTGGTTGTGCCTTCTGTTTCAAACAGGAAATAGCCGCAGTTGGCTGCAGACCAAGAAGAAAGGTTTTGTTGTTTGGGGTTTTCTTTGTGATTTAATTTCAGCTGTGATTTCTTCTCTTATCTAACAGAAGTCTCTGGGCACATGCAGGAACCATAATAGTAAAAGTCTGTACGTTATCAGTTTGATTTTGTTAAATGTGACTGCTGCTGACAGCAGTAAGTTTCTTCTGTCATTTTCCATGGTACTCAGTGTCTCCAAATGTCTCTCAGTCCCTATAAACAGGCATTCCAGGTCTTGCAGGTTCTAGTTTGGTTTTAAAAAACAAACACAAATGTTCTTAGAAGAAAGCCCCGAAAAAGCCAAGCTGTTTGACTTTTTCCTTTTTTCTCTCCCCAACATGTTGTGTTTTCTGCTCTTGTTGGCTCGGTTGCATCTCTGAGCTTTACCTCCTGTCTGGATTGCTGTTCTAGCATCTGGAGAGAGCTATGATGTAATGGCATTTGAGTCATTGCCTGTCTATTCTTCTTTACCAAAGACAATATCAGCTAAAAATGGTCTTGTGGCCATTTAGCCTTTTCACGTGCTTGGCAAAACAATTTCTATTCATAGCCTAAGTAGACTTACAAGTAATAGTAAAGCGAAGAAATGAAGAACAGAAGCAATGTTTCTATTCAGTGGATAGATTTGAGGTCAAAGATACCTGGTTGCACTCACAGGTGATGTTAGAGCAGTACACCAGCATCCAGTCTACTGTCTACTAGGCTACTCTTCTCTACACTCTTTCTCCACTATACCTCCACCATCATGCATATGCATGATGGTATAGGTTAGGGGATGGGAACTGAAGCTTCTGTTTACTACTATAGCAGTATGAAGTACATGGACAGGGGAAGGAAATGAAAAGAGTTAGTGCAGTGCAGTACGGTATAGGCATCTGAGTAAAAACCTGAACATCATCTAGATCATTCCTGCAATGATAGTGCCTGGGATGGGAAGATTTAGGTGAAGCTAAGTCAGGACAAAAGTAGATACAGCAAAAGAGCTGTGATAATGCAATGAATTCAGGGTCTTATGACTCTTAGAGGAAAAAATATATAAATTTAAGGTTGATACTTGTTAAACCGTGTTTGAATTTTATGTGGGACTGTGTTATTCAAGACTCTTTAATAAAGTCTAATACCAATACCATCTATTTCTCTAGATAGATAACTAGAATATCTACTTTTGAATAATTAAACATTGTACCCAACACTACAAAGTACAGCACACTGAGTCACTTTTGCCATGATGTATCGAAGGAGCAAGTCAATAGAGAAAATGCTTTCAAGAGTGAACTGTGCTATTTTTTTTCCCTACAGGTGATACTTATTTGTGGTTCAAAAGTGCTTAAGGACTTCAGTCCTTTGTGCTAGTGAAATGGAATAGAGAGATGCTGGTTGTTAGAGATGTTGTCCAAGGTTCCTAAGCATAGCCACGAAATACTAAAACTTCTTCAATGAAATGAACACTTTTCCTTATCTAGAAAGTCTGCATGGTTATTTGTTACAACCATAAAAATAAATTCTGCATAAATTTAACATGCCATCTTCTTCACATGAATTTGGAAATGGTTTACTATTTTGTAGAAGATTGTTGACTAATATGTCTACAGAAACATAAGTGCCATCAGTGATAAACTCTTTTTCCATCCTTTATTGCAGTTCATGTAATTTAATTTCTAAGCTTGATTCTTGATTTGTATGAAGAATATATTTTTAATAACTCACTGAAACTGCTGGGCTGGATTGTTGCCCTTCTGATGATACCTACACAAAGTTCTTCACTTTATCATATATTTTCCAATAAATCCATACATGCCAAATATTGTTGGGCAGAAAGCATTCAAAAGAATGGATAAAAAAAGTCTTTACCATATTAAATATCTATTTTTACATTAAATGTTGTTATGAACAGGAACATACTGTTTCTGTCAGTAGGTGGATGATAGAGAATACATGGGACTTCATTTCCTTCTTGGTCCAGCCTGTGTGAGTGTTGGATACCTTTGAAATGTTCTCCTCAGGAAGCAATGTGTGTAGATGCTCCTCAGCTCAATGGGGAGGTCTTGCCTCTGCTTTATTTGCACAAATCATATGGATTGTAGATTTATGTCTTTCTGAACTTGCTCCAGCTCTCTTTCATAAACACATGCCTGTGCAAACCACAAGCTCTACAGAGAAATATATCATATGAATTCTGTATACAGCCTTTTAAAATTTGTCCAAACTTTCTGTTTGTATACAGACTTTCCATAAAATTGCTCTTCAGCTCTACAGAAAAAAAAAGTGAAGATATATGTTGGGGGAAAAAAGCACAGGTCAGCAGTGTTTTGTGCCTCCATTTAAGGTCTAGCAAAGTGCAAGTTTATAAAAGTGAGTTTTTCTAAACACACAAAACCTGGCAAAAAAATAATGGGCAGATGTGGAAGAGTGAAATTATTGGTTATTTCCTTAGACTTCTGTAAAACTAGAAACTTTGAAGGATTTTCAGGCTCATATTCTTAAAACGTACATGATTTTTATATTAGCATCTCATACCCCCATTTTTATTCAGGCAGGATATTTTGCTGAGACTTTTTTTCTGCACAGAATTACAATGGAGTACCTGTTGCCCATACGTTGTCTGTATTTGCCTCTGTACCAATACCAGCTTTGGGCAAGCTGCAACATATACTTAGCCCATGTTCACCTTGCCTCAGGGTCTCTCATTCTGCCAGTTTCTACTGGTTTGGTGGTTGACGTCAAATAGTGTGTAATGAAATTGCTGGTTGGGAAATGCATGATTTTTTACTTGAATTATGTAGTTGTACTAAAGAATGGATTCTTATTTTCAAGGATGTTATTAAGGATGAATTGTGCCTTAACAGCCTGAATAGTTTTGACGATTAAATGGTTGTCCCTGTAGGAAAACAATAGATATCCTTTGCCTTAACATTAGGAAAGCTTTGATACAGTCTTCTGTGGTAAAATGTCATCCAAATTAGGGATAAATGGACTAAATGGGTAAGACTATAGAAATACTGACTGGACTCTGGGACTCCCAACAGTATTGGTGAATGGCAGTCTTATTTGGCAGCTGGCTGGAGTGGTATTCTTCCAAGGCTGATACGGGGCCAATATTCTTGGGACACTTCCATCACCATCCAGGTGATAGGACAAAGCCTAGAAATCTGTGGATGATGCAGACTAAAATGCTAGAAGGTGGGGAATCATGATTATGTTACCATTTTAAGTACATGTGTGTCCGCTTATGTGGCAAGAATTTATTTCTAAACTGTCCTGCATGGGGGTTTTTTTGTGGGGTTTGAGGTTTTTTGCAAGAGGTCCATGGATGGTGAGTTGGATATGTGATGTGATCTCATCTCCTTGTGCTTCTTCAGTTGCATCAGAAAGAGCTAAAAAGCTATATTAAGTAAAATAGATGTTCCATGTAAGAAATTGCTGTGTTTGCCCTAGGTACACCGAAGGACTGAATGGAAAAGATCATGTGTCTGATACAGATGAGAGATCTGCATCTTTTTATGAAGATGTCATACAAAATATGGAAAAAGTTTTGGGACTACTGCACTATAATGAACTTACTTTTAGAAATTTACTGAAAGCAGCTATTTACTGAGGATATCAGTTGCAGCCCTTTGGAATTGAGGGTCAACCAGAGCTGATTATTGCCAGCCCAGAATTAGGTTTCTCAATAACTTTGCAGCATTGCTGAGCACCTACTGTTTAACCCTAAATTGCATTTATTAGGTTTGTGCAGACAGTAGTTGGATGGAGTCACTTCCTCATTATTAAATGTGCTTTTTTTATCATCTTGCATCATCTCAGTTCTTTATTTAAAATGAAAATCAATATTCATGGTGCAAAGGGCTTTTTTTTTTTTCTCCAACTCTTTCATAAATCTCTTAAGTACTTATTTTTCAAGTACCTTCAACTCAGGCAGTGATCATAAATACATCTAAGACAAACCAGTCTTAGAGAAATTGCTTTAAGATTTTTAAACTCTAAGAACCAGAGTTGTCATGCTGGTTTTGCATCTTCCCAAAAGGGGATTTCTGTCTTGTACATGAAAATAAACAGTTATATTGCAGCACAGTAACATTTCTTCAGTATGGTGTAATAGATAAAAGGATAAAATGATAAAAGAACAGATGAAAAAAAAAATTATTATTCTTGTTCACTAAAGTAACACCTTTCTAGTCTAGTGTTGCTATCAAGTAATTACAGAGTTAATTACTGGAGTAATATCTTAAAAATTTTATAATGGGGATTTCAGGAATCAAGTAAGAATAAATGGAAGATAAAGAACAAAGTATTTCAATCATATGTGCTGTCCAAATAATGCTCCATATCAGATATGTCAATTTAAACACTGCACAAACCAGTAAATAACTCCCTCTTACAAAGAGCCAGTCAGTGACATGCTCTGTAATATACTTTGCTTTTGCATTATACTAATATTGTCATGCAAAAGAACCCCCTTTCACTTGTCACAGTTTTTTGGTGGGTTTTTTTCCATCCTTTCTTTGCTTTTCTTGGTTGTATTTTTAAGACCAGGAATATGGGAAACAATAAGCTAAAGCCATCTGGGCGTGCTTTAAGCATATGCCTAAAAGTTAGGGGATGAAATAGGTCTTATTTTAAATGGTATACGTTTAGATTAAGCACTAAAAATAACATGAGAAAAAGAATGGCTTTTCATATAGAGAAAATGAAAACACTTAGGCCTAGAAGTCTCTGTAATGAGTCAATCAAAATAGACTTGGGACTAAAGGACTGTAGTAAGACCGTGCTACAGATGACCACAACAGGAAAGACTGGGGGAAGAAGAAATAATATATGATAAGATTAAAAAAAAAAAAAAGCTATGTATGGATAATAACACTGTGGTGATGACTGATAACACCCCATAATATTAATTAGAAAACCTTTGAGACGCTATGGAAATAAATAGCTGTTGCAAATGTCTGCTTCCTGAGTCATATCAGGAACAGCTTAAGCACAAATCTGGCTGAAGTAAAGCTAATGCAAATACCAACCTGAGTAAATAAGAAATAGTTGGTACACAAACATCTCCCTAATCTGGGAATTGAACCAATTACTACCAAAGAGACAGACATGATTTCAACAGCTTTTGTTCTGAAAAGAAATGGATTGGCATGGGGAAATAGATGGATCAACCTCAGCTCAGAGGATAAAACATTAAGGCAAAAATGCTCATAAAATTAGCCAAGTCTATTGATGTTTTCTTTTTATGCACTTCTAGTTCCACAAACTGAGACAGAGCGGAGTCTTTAAGGAACATCAGGGTATAAATGATTTTGTAGGATATTAGTTTTACAGTCAGCTGTGATTAAGAAATTAAGTGCTGTATTATGTATCTACTTCAGTGAAGGCTTTCTGCTTGCTGATTCCCCTTACTGGACCTGCTCAATTAGTAGCTTCAAGTGGCATGTCCTACCTTCACAAATAATAGCATAAACTTTACAGAGCAGTTCAGAAAGTCTCTCTTCAAGCTGGTGCGTGATTTTAGGGATTTGGTTGGAATATGAAATGTGGCAAAGGGGTTCGTAAGTGGGAATTAAAAACTGCTGATAAACAGAGACAAAGATGCCAGACCAAACAGAGGAAAATGGGGAGGAAAATGAGTAATAAATGAAAACATGGTCTGGTCACAGGCTGGAAGACAGAGAACTTTCTCCTTATACTCTAAGGCATTTTTAAATTAAGAGTTGCATAAGAAAGATTAGCAAATCCACTAGATTTTGTTAGTACAGAAATTTGTGAAGGTTTTTGACCAAAAAAAAAAAAACCCAGAATTGGAGAAAGGCAAGTTACAAGTAAATCACCTGGTCAGAAGGGCAGAGCACTTTTCCTAGTGTAAACAAGGAGTACAGGTCATTTTCTACTACTTGTCCTAAGACATCTGTTATTGTGTTATTGTGCTTATCATGTTATTGAAATAATATGTTTTATATATATTAAGTTATATTATTATGTTATTGAAAAGTTCACCATAACTTGTGTTGTCAGGAGACATGACATGTCATGTTAACCCTGAAGCTTAAGGCACAACAACAAAAAAACCCAACATTGAAAGAGTTTATGGGAAAATACTCAAAGCACTTGTGTACCCAAGAACATCATGAATATAAAACACTGTCAGCATCTCCCTAATATATTTTAATGTACCCTTTTTTTGTTATTTCTTTTTATTGCAGTACTTTACAGGTAGGTAGGTAGGTCTCTAGCAGCGTTCTTCTTACTAGTCACAAGATCAGTTTAGCTCTGTTTTGCTTTTTCCAAGTATGTTGGCTTTATTTCAAATTTATTTTTAAGAGTGTATTTTATAAAAGCAAGTAGCCCCATTTAATCCTATTTTTCAGCTGGGAGAAAGTGAGTCATGAAGTAATTCAGTGAACAACAAAATATTCCTTGCAGTGAGGCATGGATAAAATCAAGGATAGAACAGACCTCCTCAAGCTCAGCTCCCCTTCCTCTTGCCTACTTTGTACAATTACTTCTCAGCTGACTCTGAACGCAGCCTGTAGCAAAGTGGCCTATTTGTAATATAATGGAGACTTATTTTGGGGGTATTTAATGATGCAACATGACATGGAAGTGATGGTCTTCAAAAAAAATGATCCGTGCCAGTGCCTTGCACCGTGTGACCACAGATGCAGAGCAGGGTGGTGGTGAGATGTTCCATAGGTCCGAGTTGTTTCTAGCAGATCCCCTCCAAATGTGTAAGCTCCTGCAGCTTGTCCATTGTGTTCCTGTTTGGCAGAAAGGAGTCTGCTGCTGTGCTGACGTTCATCACTGAGCTTTTTACCATAGGTCTGTTGTTCTTATGCTGACATGCTTATGTGAAGTCAGCATGGGGATGTATCAGACCTGGGAGAGCTTTTTCTGTGTATATATAGATATATACATTTGGGGTTTTTTAATGCTTTTTCTTCTCCTGTAGTATTATATTCCTCTCTGTTCCTGAAACTAGGTAAGAAAGAGGAATAATAGCAAAATAACACAAGTAAGAAAAAGGCTGTAAAGATAGAGACACCTACATGTTGGGGTTTGGTGGTTGTGGTTCCCCCCCCCCCCCAAGACCCTTTATATAACCAATTAAAATACAGACTTGAGTATCTGGTACTGCAGGAGGTCTGGTAGCCCATTTCTACCTTCTTAAAGAAGTCAGTCATTTTATTTCTGTGACATATTTGGTGCATACCCAGAGCAGCAGCCCTTTGATGGGATAGGGGATGGTTTTGATTGCTGTGTGTGGGGTGGAGGCGATGTTGCTTTTCTGGAGGAAGAAGAGATTTGAGTATTGAAGGTTTTCATTATGTTTTCTCTATCACCAGTTGTCGTGGCAATTGAGAAAGTGCTGGAAAATAGGATAGATGGTTTTGTAGGTAGGACATGGACCCTGAAGGCACCTCAGTTGCTTTTTTTTTTTTTTTTTTTTTTTTTTTTTTATTTTTCTTTAATTTTTCTACCCCTTTCATTTGCAATGAAATTTTAAAAAGACTGGATCACATTTTTCAAAATGGGTAATATTTACTTTTGATTAACTTCAAGTTATCTTAAGGCTGCTCCAAAAGGCTGATTGTTAGGACTGATGAAGCCTAGGGTATCTCTTTTTCAGTAGCAGCTGAGGTGAGCTGTCTTTAATTGTGTTGTCTCTACTTACATGTTCTCAAGTCTGTAAATACACCTATTTTAATAGATTAGTTACTGTGTTTCACTACTTAAACGTCTTTAACTGGTTTTTGGTTTTTTTGTTTGTTTTAATGGTTTGGTTGTGGGTGGTTTTTTTGGTTTTGTTTGTTGTTGTGGGGGTTTTTTGTAGTTGATGTTGCTTGGGTTTTTTTGTGGTTTTGTTTTTGTTGGTTGGTTTTTATTATTTATTTCCTTACTTTGCTATTGTGAGATGACAGTTTAATTCTTAAATGAAGTTCAGCTCATGGCACAAGTAAAGTACTTTGTAACTTCAGAGAGACTGGCAGCATCCATACTTTAAGCAACTATAAGCTATTGTAGCTAATACCCTATATAATATCTGTAATAGGTGCAGAGACTGTAGATGTACTTGATATATGCATAGTAACCAGAAAATCCATATAAAAGGAAACATGCAGGGCCTCTTCTATTCAGCACTTTGTGGTCTTTAAATTTGGTCTGGAATTATTCTCTTTTGAAACAAGCCACAATTTACCATGTTAAGAAAAATGCTCCTAAAATTTCTGGCAATGAAGAACTGGCTGTGTTAACTTGTCATACTAAATGAAGTGATAACTGATGTATTGTCCAAGTCTGCAATAGTTGTCTGAGCTGAAAGCAGCAGCTCTGCAAGAGGTGTGAAGTATGCTTTTTATCATGATGTTCTCCCTCAGTCAAAGTACCAAGGATAAATGAGTGTTTATACAAATTTTTGGTGCTGATCGGACATCTTTTGCTCTTCCAGATCTGTTTTCAGGAAGAATTTTTGGAATTGCTATTTTATTCTTCGTGTGTTGACATAAATCTTAATAATGTAAATCAAATACAGAGTTGGAATTTAATGTGACAGGCTTCCTTCCTCCTGTTTCATGAAAGTTTAGCTATTCAATCAGGAAGAAGCAAAACCACTGCTTTCCATCATGTGTCATAAACTCTATTAAATATTACAAGGAAAATCTTAAGGCAGAAGGGTTTAAAACCAGCATATGTTAAAATATATTTGGACAAAATACTGATTTAGAATTTTGTAATCCTGATTTATAACCTTTTTAAAGAGTTCTCAAGCATGAGCTGTTTGCCTCAATTTATCTGTAGTTAGTACCTGTGACTCGCCTTGTTCTTTCATTTCCTTACCTTGAAATTTAAGTAACTCCACCTAAATCTCTGCAGATGTTTTTATTTTCTATAACCATTGATTTCTGTATCAGAAAGTAGTCATCCTTGATACGTATATGATATGATGGGAGGTGATGAAATTTTAAGGCAAAAATGTGTTCTCTGCAAAATTTTGTGTCTTGTAGCTAAAAATATTTACATTTATATAGGAACTGTTACAATCTCTTTTGAAGAAACACATATTGCAGATATGAAAATCTGCTTTATTCTCTCATTGGCCAAGTGTTTGGTGGCTTTGGTTTTGCTGGTGGCTTTGGTTTTGCTGGTGGCTTTGGTTTTGTTGGTTTTTCATTATTATTATTATAGTTTATGGTCTTAACACCAGAATCTGCACTTCTAAACTTCTTCAGGTAGTTGTTACACAAATTTTGTGACACCCTCTGTACAGGCAACTGTTGTGTTCAGACAGTTCCCAAGAGTAATTTTATCCACAAATGACTTTGAAATGAAAATTTAAATAGCTGTGGAATTATAGGAGAGGATATACTGCTTCCATATAAATCAATTTAATAAAAATTAAAGCCATATTATTAGAAACAATTTGCAGTAGTGTACCAGAGCCTAGCAATGCATTGCTACAGATACCAGCCCTGTTTGTGTTAACTTCTGCCAATTCAAATTCATATCTTCCTTTTGGATACATATTGTATCCTGAGACAAGAATTTTCTGCTTTAATTCATATATTTCTTTGATTAATAACCAGAAACACACATATAGCAGAAATGCAGCTGGGGAAAACATGAGCATCAACAAACCTTAAGACAAATGTTTAGTCTATCTAAAATTACAAACTTAAATACTTATTTGGGCACCCATGAAAAAGACCTCTACCTTATACTGAAACAAAATATCAAGAAGGAAGAAATGTCTTCTATGAAGAACAGGATGTGTAATCAGAGTATTTAGTTTTATGATGTTGGCTTAAAAATAAAGCAAAAACTTTTGGTAACCATCAGCCTGTCCCTCCCATCTATAATGGTGCTGTGTTGAAGGCTTTCCAGCATAACTAAGGTATGCTTCATGGCTAATGAAGTTAGCAGATACAGAGGAATTATGATGATATTAATCCCATTTTATTGTTGATGTATCATTTTGAGTAACACAGAGAAATGTAGGTGAGGAAAATCAAGCTAATGAATGAAAAGCCACTTATATATTATCTATCCAAGACTGAAATATCTTGTGTTAAGGAGAAAGAGACAGTGGAAATAGTGGCCAAAAATGGCAACCAAAGTGATTAAGCATCTGAATTTACCTCTACATAGGACACGATAGAAGAAAAAGGGACAAAGTGATAGTTCAGGAGGAAAATTAATGAGAAGATACATGGCAGTGGTTTGTGCAAACTGATGGTAAGACTGATAACTAAGTACACTGTGCACTCGTGTTTGCACTTTCTGATGTTCAAAGAACATGCTTTAAAAAATAAATACAAGTGTTTAAAAATTTATCCTTTTTCTGCATGGTAGATAATAAGCTCATGAAACTTGCTGCCACAATGTATAATTAAATTCAAGAGCTTAATGAGTTTGGGCTTTGGTTTGTTTGTCTATACTTTTTTGGAAAACTTTGCTAATGTGGATTTTCATCTTAAACATAAAATGGGGGGGGCTAGAATGTAAATAGAACAATATGTTCTGCCTAATCAGTTTGAAAACTGCTTTTCTGGTCAAGTGTGAAATACGTGTAACAGTGAAAGGACTGTGAACTAATGTGTTAAGTTAGAAGGCTGAGCAGTAGATATGTTACATTTTAAATTTTTTTATTATTCTATTTTTTTTTCCCCCCCAACACTCTTGGTTTTTCCACATTAAGGAATTGGAACAAGAAAGGGCTCACGTGAGTTTAGTGTCAGAGACACTAAACAGTCAGGAGCTAGTGTATGATCAGGACTCCCATTATTCCTGGGCTAATATCTGTAACCTTTGTTTCAGAGTTCTGAGTTGGAGTGGGGTAGAGGTTTGCTGGTTTTGTTTTGGTTTGGTTTGTTTGTTCATGTGTTTAGTTTTTTTTGGTTTTGTTGTTGGGGTTTTTTTGTTTTGTTTTGTTTTGCTTTTTTAAAACAACAAAAAAAAGTCTTAGTGTAACATTTGCCACTTGATTGTATAGTTTCATCTGTCTAGCACCACGGTAAGACAAGAGAAACCTTAATGTCAGAGTTCTTGTATGTAAAAGTAAGTGCCATATAATCCCAGCACTTTTGTTGGCTGTATTGTCAGAGTGGCTGTTAAAGGCAGTGGGTGAAATGTGCTGATGTGACCACTATAGATGCAAGCAAGTTCTTAAACTGTTTTAGAGTGCTTAAACTCTTTCAACTCCTGTCATAATTTTGAGCTTCCTGTTGAAGTGAGCGGGGTGTGATCAGTGTTATCTTTTTCTTTTTTCTTTTTTTTTTTTTTTTTTTTTTCCCTTTTCAGGTGCTTGTTTACAAGTGTAAAAACACCTTGGGTTTGAGAAAGCAAAGTTATTTATAGGTTTTAGACTATAAGAAAACAGCTTGATCTGGACTGTACTTGACACTTCCTATGCCAGTGTAAGTATTTTGGAATATTAAACTTGTTTGAGGTCAGTATGATTTGAAGTGGGTTAGGTATTCAACTAAATATGGGCATGTGTAATAAGTTCTTTGCGCATAACTTTCTAAATTATGTTAAAAAATATAACCAAGGAAAGAGTCATCAGCATATGGAATTGCTCATTACAGTCCTGGTTGTTTATTAAAGATTATGAGAAACACAAGTACGTTCACTAAGTGGTGGAAATGTTTGCAGTGGTCTTTCTCTGGGAGCTAAATATCATAAAGTTTACATAATTGGCACTGAGCATTAATTTGTGCTGCATTAATTGAATTTTCAGTGATTTGGACATAGTATGAAACTTACCCTCTGCAGAGCCAGGGAGCAGAAATTTCTAACTGCTTCATATGCATAAAGATGTGGTGTGTGTGATGAAAAGTATGGAATTATAGGCATACATTTCAGACTAGAGTAGAAAAAGCTTCCTCTGCCTTATACCTGCTTATGACTATTGGGAAACCATGGCCATGAAGAAGGAAGGAACATCAGAGTAATTCTTTACCAGTATGAGAGGCTGAAGGTTCTCATTTTGCATTCTCTGTTTCCTTGGAACTTGGCAAAGTAGTATGAGGCTTCTCCTCTTGGGAGTAGTATGTTTTCTCTTGGGGATGGAGAGAAAAGCAGATTACTTCAAGCATTTCCTGGGACAAGACCTGCCGAGGGCAAGTCAAAGTGACTCTTTAGAACATCAGGCAGGATATGGCCAAACAGCTGTAGCCCATCGCCCATTCTGTCTGCACTAGAGCTGTGTTAAGTAGTGTTACAGGACTGAGGGGTGTGAGGAAGGGCAGGAGGGGCTGTCTTTCCTTCCCACTCTGCTCCTCATTGCCCCCAGTTCTCCAATAATAGCCGGAATTAGACTCTGTCCCATTTCCATGCCTTCCTTTTCTGGGCCACACTAGTCCAGCCTTGCTCATGGTTTGCTGTGCAGAGAAGCCTTGAGCCAGCTCTGTCCTGGAAGATTTATGATTGTGTTTTTGAAACTCCAGATTATCTCTTCATCTGCTGCAGTCTTGAGAAGACATCAAGAATTTGAAGAAAGAAGAAACATCTGTGCTGTGCTCTGGCACAGCAGCTAGGATCTTTCTGTGCTGTCAGTAACATGTCTTTCTTTACCAGTGCAAGTGCTTTTCCTATGAAGTGGAGAGACTTCATTGACAAGGGAGTTTGTTTAGCTCTTGCTCTTCAGGACAGTAAATGAGTGTCTTGGTGCATGCTAATAAATGGTCGTTCCAGTGCCAGGAAAGAGGTAGTTTGTTTACTGCTGAGTTCAAAGTTCAGAGTTTGTAAATACTCCACAGTCAGCTGTTCCCATCTTTTCTGTACACTGTGGAGACAGCGGTTTCTTGACTTGGTCATAGTGATTGAATGTTTTTCAGAGTGTGGTCAGGTTGTCTTGCTCAGAAAGGATGGAAGCAGCAGGAGCTACAGAGTAGCAAGAAGTTGAAACTGAATCGGTTCGCTTCAGTGTCAACAGAGATGAAAGGGGAAAGCACACTGGAGTTAGCACGCTCCACTCTGTCACTTGCATGTCATGCTGCCCAAGGGACTCTTGAACACATGGATTCAAATCTGGCTTGTTACTGCAAGTGCACCTCAAGATATATCAAAATAGGAACTGAGGTTCTTTTTCATTTTGCATTTTTGACATATCTGCCTCAAAAATGTATGAAGAGGATTTTTTTTCCTGCAAGAGTTTGAACCTGGAAATCAGACCAGTTTCTTTGCTGTAGTAGAATTTCTCTTCCTTTTCCACATATAAGTAAGATGTACCCATGGGGTAAAGTAATGGTTAAAAATATCAATTCTGAATATCCAAGAGATGGACCTTTTTTTTTTTTTTCTTTTTTTTTCTTTTTTCTTTTTTTTTTTTTTTTTTTTTTTTTTTTTTTTTTTTTTTTTTCTTCCCTGTAAGCATGAGAAGGGATCACTGGCATCCTGCTGGTACTTGTACAAATGTTTTCTTCTGTCTTTCATCTCTGCTTTCCACTGTGAACCCTCAGTCTCATCGATTTTAAGTTTGCTTAACTTCCAACCTTGGTCTTGGGATTCCCCAGTAATTTACAATATATCCCTGATGGCACCGTGTTTGGAAGATTATTTCTTTGTGCTGGCATTCAGGAGCATCTTCCTCTTCCTGATCCAAACTGGTATCACTTACTTCTCTGGTGAAAAGAATAAATGCTTCCAGGAACTCTCCCACAGATAGAAATTGTTCTATAGCTGCCTGTACTGTCCTTGTCTTTAAGCACTACTCAGATATGTTCTTTCTCTTGAAACACAGCCCAGGAAATTGCTGGGATTTTGTGGCAAAACTGATAAAGTTGTCTACAGTGATAAAAAGGCTTAGCAGAGGATTTCCTTTTTTCCTTCTCCTGCTATGATTACAGCTGTATTTGTCTTATAGTTTTTGGTTTCTAATAGGATGACACAGTGTGACCAGTTTGTGCTTTTACGTCATGCAGTGATATATGAAAACTTTTTGGAGAAGAAAGCTGCTTTCCCAGCAGCCAATAAGCACCCAGTTCAAAGTTGAACAAGCATCTTCAAGCAGAGAGAGCACTTGGTAACCCAAACAGAATGGAGATTTTAATGGTGTATTTAGTGAAAGCCATGAGGGAATGTTTTAGCAGAGGTTATCACTAACTAAATTAAAGATTGATAATTTAATTCTACTTCCAAAGAAAGACTGAGAGTTGCATCCTTCCTCTCTGCCATTGGCTGGGAAAATTGCTCTTAATGTGAATAATATTCTGGCACCAGAGAAGTCTGTGTGTCCCAGAGTATTCCCTTCACTTGGTTGATTAAAGAGCACAAGTGTGCAGAAGTGACAGCAATACTATTAGGGCATGTACATGACTAAGATAAATAGATATTCATGTTAACACTGCCTTTTCTGTAATCTTACATAAAGAATGCACTCAACAACATGTCTCTTAGCCATGCAGTGTACATCAGGAGGAGCCTCATAACAGTATGAGCAGGATTATTTTTTTTTTTAATTTGTTTGTTTGTTAAATTAATTTTTTTGTTTGTTTTGTTTTGGTTTTGGTTTGGGGTTTGGTTTTTTTTTGGGTGGGTGTTTTTTTGTTTGTGTTTGTTTTGGGGTTTTTTTCTTTGCTTGTTGTTTTTTTTTTTACTGCTGTCAGATTAGAAAGAAGCATTTTTAAAAGCAGATGTCCATGCAATGTGTGCACCTGCAATGTTTTATCCTGGACGATTGTGTGGCGTTTATCACCTCAAAAACTAATCTGCTCGAGTAGTGAATGTCATCACACCCATTTCACAGATAATGAATCTGAACGGTGATGTAGCACAGTTCAGTTTCAGAAGTCAGTGGCTCATCTGTCACATGGCAAGCTTATGGAGAAGCTGGAAGACACTGTGCAAAGGTAATCCTTCCTTCCAAAATAAGACCTTTGTAAGCAACAGTTATTAATATGTTATGAAGGTAGAACTACCTTCAGTGTGGCCAAAGCCACCCTTGAGTTGCTAAATGGCAGGTTGAAAATTAAAATAAATAAAAAACCCCCCAAACTTTATTTTTCCTTCTCCAGAAACAATGTAGGGTCCTTGATATTGCAATAATGAACACAATGTAGATGCAGAGACACCAGCCTGTATTTGGACAGTGAATCACAAGCCTAATTTACTGTGACTTCTTTGTTTTTAGTAGATAAAACAACTCCCTGAGATGTATAGGTGTGAGAATTTAAGCAGTTTTGATTAATTTGCTGTAGTTTGTGCCTGTAGTAAAAAGCTGGAAAACCTGAATTATAAGTGCTGCAAAAAACAGGAGGGAAATTTAGCCAAAAAGAAACCTTTATGGCTTACTTGAATATTTGAGTGCTGGAGGCTAGCAAGAGCTTTGAATCTTCCTTGGAAGATAAATGGTACAGGGAAGAGTTTCAGATGTGGATTGAATCCCAAGATAACAGTCACCTACTCTCTTTCAGCAAGTACTTCCCTGACAAATCCCAGTGGGATGACAAACAGGACAGTTGTGCCTTCTCTCATGTCCTGTGTGACTTACAGCTTTATATACCAACCTAGCAAAATCTTGCTGTGCATTCACTGATCTGTAGGCAGTCACAGCAAATCACAGTGTGGATGTCATTGAGGAGCTTGGACAAAAGCCTTTGATCAGCTCTACTGCTTGTTCTACGGTAATTGCAGTATCTGAGTGTTATTCAGGGGTATGCATAAATGAAGCACATGACTACAATCCACAGATGACACGGCCATTGTCACAATATGAACACTTAAACCCTGTATTTAAAAAGCATACAGTTTATAATGTTTGTTATTTTAACCCTTTTGAAAAAGATAAAAAAATAAATCAGTATCACATCAGTAAATCTGGTTTCATCAAATTTAAGAATCAAAACATACAGAACAGAATAAGAAATGTGGACATATCAATGATGGAAATTCACGTGACCAAGTACTCAATAGATGCTTTAAATGCATGTGAAAGGAATGGTATTGATGTTGCCCGTGTGCCTGGCTGCCCAGAAGACATATCTGAAAATTATACTGAGGGAAGGTACAACACAAAAGAGAACTTGGAGCAAATGAAGTCAGATTGCTGGGGCAGGAGCCAGTGAAAGAAAAAGGGTTGCTCTTCCTCCTCCCCAGACCACTACATAAAGGAGATGGTTTGTAATCATGAGGGATGGACAGTCAGGGGAATTTTTAAGTTGTATATTTGTTTATTTATTAATATTTTTTTTCCTTTTTTTTTTTTTTCCTTTTTTCCCTTTTTTTGTTACCCTTTTTTTTGGTTACCTTCTTTTTGTTACCGTTTTCTGTGATGAAAAGGCAGAGTACAGAAAGTCACGTATTGTCAGCAAGTCAAAGTAGATTACAAGGGACAGTGAATACAGAAGTAGTCAGCTAAAGCAGGTGTTGGTTGCTTCTTTTTTTTTTTCCTCCACTAAAAAGCTTAAGAGGAAAAGTTCCTTCATCTAAAATGAAAAGAAATTAAGACAAAGTTTTGAGGCCAGTACAAAGGCTTAGATGATAGCTGTATATTCCTCCTTGCAGGAAGGAGATCAGGTTTGGGATTGACCTCAAGAATTTTCCTCCCTTGACCTTCCAGGCAGAGGTACTGAAATCTGGAAGGAGAGGTTTTGCCTTGTGCCATCCCCCACAACTTGTGGGGGAATCCCACAGGTTTTGAGATGAAGTGGAAGCCCTTTGAGGAGATGAGTTTGCTTTGGCATTTGCAGATAACCTGCTTTTAAAAATGGGGAAGATGACCAATTTTTTGGCTTCTTGATTAA
Source organism: Megaceryle maxima (assembly GCA_024605025.1). Lineage (NCBI taxonomy): Eukaryota > Metazoa > Chordata > Aves > Coraciiformes > Cerylidae > Megaceryle > Megaceryle maxima. The sequence goes on along the minus strand of JANHGN010019803.1, from coordinate 9,602 downwards.
CTGCAGCAAGAACAAAGTAGGCAGTGGCTCACAGCCTCATTCCTCTGGATCTCTTGGATTTTTATGACTCGTGTTGGTCAAACTGGTTGAGTATAACAGATTGCTCTGCTAACAGCAGCCTCTTCTGAGTATGCAAGCCTCCCTGGTAGTCCTCACTGTAGCTGTATAGTAGAGCACAGATGTGATTTATCCTGTACAGAGGATCCTGCACTGCAAGGTTGTGACCTTCTGTTCTGCTATTTCCAGCTTCAGTTGGTCAGCAGATTAAAAAGCTAAATCTGGGCTGTGTGAAGGTCAGGAAAACAAGCTCCTATCCTTGAGTTTAAACTGGGTGCTAAGATACCAAAACACCTCTTGAAATCAAAAGAATACATACGGAGCAAAATAAAACTCTGCTAATATAGTCACTTCTGGGAAGCTTCATCTTTATAGCTATTTTGCCAGCCACCTCAAACTCTTACCATTGCAGCAGTAGAGTGGAGAGAAATAATTATAACACCTGCTGGGGCTGGAAAGCTACTTCTAACAGACTATTTCTTTTAGGTTTTAAGATGGACTTCATCTTTCACCAGATCAGAAAGGCATACTAACCTCTGTTTTCTGGGGAGTTTTGTGAGAATAAATGAAAACTCGACCAATCCCTGCAGCTTCAGTAAATTCTTCCATCTAGTGTAAAGTGACACGAAATACTTGGCAAGGAAATTATTTTTTTATATTGACTGTGAAGGCCAAGCAGAGTCTAGAGTAGGTGGTTAATACCACTCACTGTGAGCTTCAACCATTTTGTTTTATGATACAGTTTGTGCTCAATAGCAGACTTTGAGACTTCCCTCCCACTCGCCTTCTTGTTGGGATCCTAACTGAAGGGCAGCACTTTGCTTAGAATCATAGAATCATTCAGGTTGGAAAAGACCCTTGGGATCGTTGAGTCCAACCATGAACCCTGCTCTACAAAGTTCATCCCTAAACCGTGTTCCTCAACACCACATCTAAAGGACCCTTAAGCACATCCAGGGGTGGTGACTCAACCCCCTCCCTGGGCAGCCTATTCCAGTGTCTGGCTACTCTTCCTGTGTAAAATTTTTCCCTAATGTCCAATCTAAACCTACCCTCTGGTCCATTCCCTCTTGTTCTATTGCTAATTACCTGTTAGCATTTGAAACTAATCTGTCCTAACTTGCTAAACCTCATCCAGCTTCAATTCTAGAAGAGAATATTTTGACAACAACTCAGTTCTGTTCTACTGCATCAACAGGAAAACAAACATTTCAGGCTTTTTTTTGCTGTTTGGGGCACTCTTGTTGAAAGCTAAGTTACTTCCACACGCATGTTCTTGAACTAGATTATGTAGTGCATCTCCAGTTGCTTGGCTGGTAGGTTGGGGTTTTTTGTCTCCTTCAAATGTCAATAGTTGTCTGAGGGAGACTGTCAGTAGTTGTTTGAAGGAGACTGTCTTTGCATGCTACAGATACCTGGCAATGAGAGGTACCAGGCAATGGCAAGGAACACTCCTCTAGTTTTACATCCTAGCCCCTGGCACCCACTGGGCAGCTGTATTAAGTTCTAGGAAGTAGAAATCTCAATGTAACAGTTGGGTGATTTTTTTATTCTGTTTTTCTTTCTTCTCGTGTGTGTGTTTTTGGTTTGTTTGTTTGTTTTGTGTTTGTTTGTGTTTTGTTTTCCACAAAACAGAATTACCATTGTTTTTCTAGTCTGGTTTCTGCCCAGACTTTTAGAGTTCTTGGTAGTATAGTGCTAGCACTGCAAGGATAATCAGGAATGGTTAGCCTGGCTTTTCTGCCCTCTCATATGGGAACACTAGGACTAGAATGTCCAAGCATAGTGACACTGAATGCTGGTACTGCTAGGAAAAAATGTCTACATGTGCCTCACAGACTCATGCAATAGGATGCACATGGAGTTCATCATCTTAAAGCATCGGAGCTATTGTAGGATAAGTAATTGCTTCATCTGAAGTTGCAGCCAGATGTGCAGCCCACAGTTTTGGCCAGGAGTTCACTCTTTCACCAGAGCCTGGTAAGAAGAATAGAATCTTTGCAGTACAAATGTTGCCATATTTAGCCACATTTTTCTCACTTGAAATGAGATTGCCCTAATCTGTTTTTCATGTAGCTACAGCCTGAGATCACTTAGGAATGGAAACTAATACAGAATGTCACAACTCACTCTGTAAGCAGTCCTGCCATGAGATCTCATTACACTGGTGCTTGGGTTCTGCTGTGGTTACCAATAACTGTTTACCTGGTTAACCAGTGTGGTTACCAGGGAGGTGGTTGTGTCACCACCCCTGGATGTGCTTAAGGGTCCTTTAGATGTGGTGTTGAGGAACACGGTTTAGGGATGAACTTTGTAGAGCAGGGTTCATGGTTGGACTCAACGATCCCAAGGGTCTTTTCCAACCTGAATGATTCTATGATTCTAAGCAAAGTGCTGCCCTTCAGTTAGGATCCCAACAAGAAGGTGAGTGGGAGGGAAGTCTCAAAGTCTGCTATTGAGCACAAATTGGTAACGTTGTTGGTCTTAACTTCCCTGAATTAAGATGTTGCTATTAGGAGTAGTGAATGTGGTAGCTCAGAGGTACTGCCAATGATGACAGAAATCTTTCAGTCTAGTGTCTAAAGAACAGGTACATTGCCTCACAGAGGAAGAATTTAGCTTCATAATACGTTATCTACCACAGCACTAAGATTAAACTGTTTTCTTGAAACCATTTTGTTGTCTTATGGAAAAAAAAAACAAAAAAACAAACAAACAAACAAAACAAAACAGTCCTTCAGATTTTTGATGAATCTAATGACTTGTATATCTAGAAGAATACCAAAACAAGTAAAGAGAAAATTCTCTCCATGTCTCTTGGGAACTACAGACACAGAGTGGGTACTCTTTCAAAGCTCTGTAAGATTGACAGGAAAGGTGGGTAGGAGTCAAGGTTCAATCCTGATTACTTCATTGTATTTTTTGATCCACATGTTATGTGGCATTCATCATCATCAATTTTCATATTTTTTTTGATCCTTGTGCCCTTGGATGATCTGTACAGGCTCTATGCCTCATCACATTTCTCTTTCTGCAGTTTAATTTGAACAGGAGCCTATGACAGGGCACAAGATGCGTGCCAATACCGTGCCAAGAAATGGATAGTTTATCCTGATAGATTTATTTTACTGGAAACCTTCTGCTTTATTGATATTTATTTTTCCATAATAGTGACAATGCATCTCATCCTCCTGATGGAGAATTAGATAATATTTCATTTGCCATTCACCTTAAATGTAGTTTATGTCAAAACAATATTACATGATAATTAAATTATAAAATTTGAGCTTATCCTATTGAACATTTATGATCTGTGGTACATATCCTGTTTATACAGAATTAAGGAGATGTTATTAAATGCTTGGTCAACTTTGATGTGCTATTATCAATTATATCCTTAATTATTATTATCTGTCAAGATGGGCTTTATGAATAAATATAAGGTAGATTTGAGAGGTTATGTTTCTAATCATTAATTTAAACTTGTATATATTCAGTAGTGTTTTGGAAAATTGGTCTGTGATGGTGCATTTCTTCTAAAACAATTTATCCAAACAGATTAAGAGGAGTAGTAATGGTTAGCTTAATAATAAAAAGTGGAGGGTTTTTAAAAATCCCTTAATGAGAATAAATGTTTCCAAAATGTTTACTATGAAAACAGTGACTATAAACGCAGCGTCATATGTACAGCTGAAGAGAGATTTTCACACTTCTGCATGTCAGGAAAACAAACAGATCAAAAGCAACAGGCAGGAGCCCAGGTTTTTGACTTCCATATTTTCACAAGTGATGCGACTGTCCATGTTTGTGCATGCTGTCTGATCATTTATGCTAGTAAAGAAGAGACTGGCAAGATCAAAAGCTGAAGAGTAAAGTCCACCTAAGCTCTGTTAAGGCTGCCTGCCTGAAAGCCAGGGTTCACTGAGGGCTGAAAGATAAGCAATTTCATCTCTCTGTCTTCATCCGAGAAAACTCCTCAGGAAGCTCTGATGATCTTTGTTTGGACTTGTGCTTTTTAAAATGAAATTTGAATCCTTACTGAAATTTGACCATAATGAAATTAAGAGATGGCTCCTGTCCACTGCCTTATGCTGGTCTAACTGGAGAAAACAGAGAGATCGATTAATTTTTACTATGAGGTGAAATGTGTTTGAATATTACCCTATGGCACAGGCTCAGCAGGCAGATGAATTGCTGCATAGCTACAAAGTACTTTTCAGTCTTACTTCCTTTACTAGGTGTTGTTCAGACTCCTTGTCTCTGTTGTATGTCCAAAGCAACATCCTTCACCGCGGACTATTCATCCCTTTGTTGTGAATTTGGCCCATTCTTTATACTGAAAAAACATCTGCATTCATAGTTTGGGGGGGATGGGGAAATAAAACAACACCCTGAAATAAACTGTATACCACATCTGATTCACAGTTCCTTTGTAGCTGTTGCAAAATGTTTGTTTTGAAGGCATCGCATGGAATTGTCAATCCAAATAATTCATGCATATGAAGAATACTGACGTTATTAAATGGTTCACTAAAACTCTTTGACGCTGTAAGGCGAGGCAACACTATTGTTTCAATCTGTGCTTAATGATAATTGAATTATTAATCTTGAATTTACCATACTGAACATTTAAAATCATCATGTTTCTCCAGAATTAAAGCAAGTGAAAGAGAGAGAAACTATTAAATGCTTGGTCACTTTCAATAAGTAGTATTATCAATTCTAGTCAACAACTATTATTTTCTGGCAGGATCAGCTTTACAAATAGGGAGACTTCAGGGTGCTAATGTGCATATTCATATTAAAATATATAATAAGTTGCAATGCATGAACAGTAGCTGATTTTCAATATTTACAATTCAAATATTTCTGTAACTGTGTGATTCATACAAAGAGTTAACTGTCAGAAAGGAAGTAATGTTTTGGAACTGGTAGGTCTACAGCTAATAGTGTTTTAAAATGGTCAAATGGACTCCTATAAGTATGTTGAAATTAAACCATTCAATTTTTGCTGAAACATAATTTCTTCCGCTAGGAGACGTTAGCAGGGCCCAACTACTATGATGATGATCTGCTTAAAACATCTAAAGCCATTGGTTGCAGTACAGCCACTCAGTCATTTCCAAAAGTGGTTTTGTACACATTCTACAAAATTCAGGTGACCTTCAGGAAGCGAAACCAAAATACTCCTCATAGGGAAAAGCACAATCTAATTAAACTAACGAAATGGCTCAGTGAGTAGGGATTGGTACAATGCTGCTAACTTTGTTTCCACCTAACCTGAGCTATGCTTCCCTTCTCTAACAACGTATTCCAGACATGCTTTTTTGAAATGATTTTCTACTAAGTCCATAAACATGTTGTATAAGAACTTTATAT
>JANHGN010019802.1:0-12562 GCA_024605025.1 Megaceryle maxima | reverse complement strand
TTTTTTTTTTTTTTTTTTTTTTTTTTTTTTTTGGTTTTTTTTTTTTTTTTTTTTTTTTTTTTTTTTTTTTTTTATAGTGGGACAGAATCTATCTAATCCTGTACTGCTGGTTAAATAATCAGATTATATTTTTTTATATTTTTTTTTCTTCTTAGTGAGGAAGGAAAGGAAAGGAAAAACAGAAAAGAATTCCCAACTAGACCAAGGGCAGAGTGCACCTTACAGGACTCTCAATACAGCTTCAATTACTGCAGCACTACCATATGCTGCTCATTTGTAGTCCTGTTAGAGTACCAAACTGGTGGTCATGGTGGACTTTAAATGAGAAACATAAAGCTGGACTCAATGGAGAAAAGCAGAAATATAACAACCTTCCTCTACTCAGAAGTACTTTTCAAAAAATTTCTTCATGTTCTGCCCACATCTAATTGCTCTTTTAACAACTTGCTTAAAAGATGATGGATGGAGTAATCTGTAACTATATTTCCTATTGACTATACTTGAGTTTCAGCAGATCCCTTTTTGTCTGTTGAGTTCTGACCTTATTTTTATTTAGCCAGACATGACCCCCAAGAATTTCCATTTACACTTGTTGGTCTTTTGTGTCAACTAATTTAGTCAGTTGCCTTTCCTTTGCATCTTCTCTACATTGTTGCATTGTTGTTGCAGTGGTGTAGAACACTTCATATGAGAACATTCATAATCTTTTGTTTAGCTTCTTCCTTTACTGATGTTAAACTATCTGTTTGGTATAGACTGGGTTAGCCTCAGTTAATAAAAGACATTTCTGTATCCTGAGCAAGAATAACTCTCACCCTAAGTGTTATTCTGGTTGTAACTTCCTGGCAGGAAGGAAGAGACCTTCTGCACTGATGTGCTGAATGCTCTACGACATAATGAAAATGCAGTAAATTAGTTTGAAAGCTGACTTCAAGGAAATGAAGAACGACAAGAGGGGTCCTGTTATGTAAAATCATCTTAGCTTTTGAAATGTCAGTATAAGTTGTCATGATGAAACTGTGCATAAAGGAGGTAGAAAACAAAAGACCTCTAAAGAGGGCATACAACAAGAATTGCACACTGGGAGTGGGTTTCTGCAGCGTGTTGAAGCCAAGTTCTACTATTAGGAGGGCAGTGGTACAATTGGGAGATATTATCCTTCAGTTAAAATATCAAAATTATGTTCCATCTGCTTATTTCTAACATCACTTTGAGATGATAAAGATCTCATGATACAGGCTGGAGGGATGTGGTGGCAGGGAGGATAGGGAATAACTTTGCTTCCAGATGGCAAAACAATCCTTTGTTAAATATTATCACCACAAATTATTTGGCAACGTTACAAACATTCTCGACTATACAACATGCAAGATGTTATGTAGGGCTGACTGGTGACCATTCTGGTCTGTCTAATAGTATTCATTAAAGCTGTTTAATTGTGAAGTTGCCTGTGCAAGTGAAAAATAATAATAATAAAAAATGTACTGACATACTTGCAGAAGCAACTTTCTTTGAGTGCATTTCTGCTTGTTTTAACAACAAATCTACATTAAATTAGGTAGAGTTTAAGAAAAGCAAAATGTTTTGAAGATAGGGTGTATATTAAATGTCTAATGGTGGACTTAAGTGAATAATACCAGGCACATGTTTTGGTCATCTACATAAGATACAGTTACTGCAACAGAAATATAGTTAATCACAGTCACAAAAGATTCTTTCCATGGGTTACCTTGGACTCAATTATGTAACGTGAAAAACTACTGATAATATGCCTGCTATCTGTAGACACAATCCATTGGGTAGATTGTGAGACAGCATGGCAGAACTCCTCATGCTGTTGATATTTAGACACAAGATCTGAGTTATCAAGAATACACAGATGTTTTGATTATTCCACCTAGAGAGGCACATGCTCCCTCTCAACTCCCAGGTTAGCAAAACCACATTGTCTGTCTTAAAGTTCAGGGGAGAGAATGAGAGAGGAGAGAACATATAGGAGATATTATTAGAGGATGTAGAAGTACACAGGGAGGCTGTACTAAGCAAAGGAAGACCGAAAACAGGAACCAGTTGCCATATGTTGCAAACAGGAAAGCAGTTAGAAGTTGCAATAGGGTACTTTCCACTGTAATAATTGCCAGTTTATGATTGTCCCCTGTGGGAACTCAAGGCAAGAGTTAGAAAGCAGAAGCCGTTTAGTCCTGTTAATTACTATACCAGAATATTTTTGTAATTCATTGACTTCATAGTATCATGAGTCTGATGTCTGACAGGAAATTTTACAGTAAACCAAAACTTAATTTAACTAAATTAAGTTCTAGGAATCAGAGAATTTCATTTAGCAATGCCTGCATCAGGCCCACAGTCTGAGTGAACCCTACATCTTTTAGAAAAATCCATACAAATTTCTCATAAAATAGAGGGATTTTCTTATAATCAAACCACATTTATTTTTCAGTAATGGTACTGTTAAGTATCTATGTAAAAAAGTCATTTTAATATCTAAAGGAAATAAAGAAGAAGACAGAGCTGAACTCCACTCAGAGGTACACAGTCAAAAGATGAGAAGCAAAGGATATAAGCTGCAGTAAATGCCAGCTGGATATAAGAAGAAAAATCTCAGAATGAGTGAATAAGGACTGGAACAGGCTCCTTAACAAAGCTGTGAAATCTCTGTACACAGGGAGTCTCAGATTTGAGTGGACAAAGCCTTGCTCAAAGGGATCTAACTAATTTTAGTACTGCTTTAAGCAGGAGATTAGACTACATGACCTCTGGAGGTCCCTTCCAACCTAAATAACTATATGAATCTATAATATTAAGATCTGCTTCTTGTTTGTATTCTGAATTAGCATATTCGAATCACTGGCTACTCTAGTGTATAAAAGCTCCATCTCCTATCAGAACTGGTTTTTTTCCATGTATGAGCTTTGTATACAATGACTTCATAATCTTAGGTATGCTTTGCTAGTTTCCCAAATCTTGAGTTGCCCTTATAATTTTTTTCTATACTATTTTTAGTATTTCAAGATCCCTTTTAAAGATAGTCACCAAAAATGCATGTAGGTATGCTAGTGAAAAGATCTCAAGTGTTGTACACTAATACTCCTTGTTTCTATTTAATATTTCTACTTATGCATCTCAAAAACATGTTCACCTACTTATCTCTAGTGTTGCCCAGGGATCTCATGTTCACTTAATTAGCTCCTATTTCCTCTATGTCCTTCAATGTCACTGAACACCAGGACACCACATCCCATCCTCCAGTGTGACCTACATATTTTGTTCCTTGATGTATGCCCTTTCATTTGGCTCCATTAAAACATAAGCTGTCCAGAGAAAAGTAATTTTCTTTACAAATATGATTTAGTGGATCTGGTCTTTCTCCATTACATGTTACTCATTAATTATCAGCAAGTTTGACCATATCATTGGTGAAGAGGTTGAAAAGCAAGAACTAACTTTTCAAAGGCGTCTTGTTGCACAATGACACTTCACTTGTAATTATTTTCAGAAACATTTTTTGTGGTTTACTTTGGTTTAAGCTTCATTGATTTTGTATAGCAGTATTTTCATCAGAATGTAAAAAACCACAGTGATAACTGCCTTACAGTAGTTTAACTGTGTTATGTCAATGTAATCATCAACTAAACTTATCGTGTAAAAAGACGTCATACTTGCCAAAGTATGTTTTCCATAAAACCATGTTGATTGCCATTTTAATCTTCACAGGCGTAATCCCTTGTCACAATGCCATCACTGTCAAAAAAAATTAGCTTAATCATGCTATTTACCCATTTTAAATATTGTCAAACCAGGTGCATGTTTTAAAAATAATAATAATTAAAAAAAAAAAACCAAAAACCAAACAGACTTCAGTATCTTTTATCAAAATTACCTAAATTAAAAAGGCAAACATTTTTCTCATTAACAGGAGATTTCTTTGCACTCTTTATATATTTTGATATCATGAATAAGTGAGACAAACATTTTTTGTGCATCCTAAAATGCAGTGCTTTGTAAGCAAATAATTATAATGGTGCTGGGTTTTTTTTTATTATTTTTGTATTATTATTTTATTTTATTTTTTGGCTTTTTAACCTCTTAGCCTCTTCATCATTCTTTCATTTATTCATTCAATCATTCATTCACTGGACATAATAAGGAACCTATAAAGAACATAAACTTTCATATTTTTTGAAACCATGTAGCAGCATTGCTTTTATTATGTAAAATATCATTAATAACAATTATATAAATGCCTAAAATATTTGCATAGGAAAATAACAAATATTTTGTTGAGATCATTATTCATTTTCTAAATTATTGAGACTGACTTCTTGATTCTTGGGGACAAAAGGGACAGACTATCCTTCCCTTGACTCATTGGTAGAACATTTCCATACCTGCTAACATTTAAAAATCAAAAAGCAGAAAATTACTTCTCTGATGCAGTGCCCTGTATTTCTCTCTAGGTTTGTTTGGATATGTGAACTAAATTCATGCTAGGCTTGTGGCACATGCATAAATCAGCTGCATAGACTGTGGCTAGGTCTCACCCCTCTCTTGGTCATACAATGTAAAATAGATCTGCACATGACCAGCAGCCATTTGATTTCTGGTGTCCAGCAGCCTGACCAGGCTACTGGTAATATAAAAATTCCAGAAAAAAGGGGTAGACTGCCAGCACAATAACAGACATTGCATGCATTTTCAGTTTTTTTGATTTTGTTATTTAATTAATATCTAAGTCTCAAACTGCAACTTTTACAGGGCTTTTCCATACTGCCTGCATTCCATGTTTTGCAAACAGCTCTGGTAAGCAATACTTACATCGAAGATAAGGAAAAAGGAAAAGCACTACTAGTCTAACAATTAAGGTATGAGTAAACAAAAGATAAAGATCTGATAGATTATAATGAAGAATTTGAATAGGTTTTCAGCATTTTTAAAGAAGGCAGGCCTTTAAAAGGGCATGGTGTCAGCATCAAACTAGGGAAATAAAAGGAAATGTTAACTACATACAAATGTGGATATTAATTTACATCTAATTATTTTATTCCTTTTAGTTCAGTGTAGCTTTTGAGAAAAAATTGCTGAATTAACAACATGAAGTGTTACTGATGCCCTCTTCAGTAAAGTGATAATTTGGATGAATTGCTGAACTGGTGTATTAGAACACAACCAAACTGGAAAACAGCCAGTTGACATCCTGAGAAGTCATGTAATAAAATACATTAGGCTGAACCAGCTACCAGATATATTATCCCAAAGCCTCTAAAGCTCTTTACACTGAGGCTGCTGAGACTATGCAGAAGAAAATCTGACTAGGTGTTGTCAGGAATCTACATCAAAATTTTCAGGAATCTATTCTCAACAGAAACATTGCTGAAATCTCAATAGAAATCTTGTTTAAATGTGTCTGGTTCTTCAACCAGGTTTTTATTATCTCCCCACCCTCACCCCATTAAATTGGTATATTCTCACTGAAAATATCAAACTGAAACTTTCTGACCAGCATAGTAAATGATCATCAAAAGGCAGTCATTAACTAGTTGTACCGGTAAGCCTTATAGCCAAGGGACAAATCTGAACACGTTAGAGTGCTGTAATTAATTTGTTTTCTATGTATTCAGTACAATGTAAACCATGGTTCTGCTCCAGAAATACTCGTAATCTGAACAGACTAGCATAGCAATCAAATCCAATGCCCTGTTTCAAAACAGAGGCTTTATTGGAGTGACTACTGTGAATACATTTTAAGCCAACCGATAACCTAGGGTCGGTGATGGGGTTTAAAGCCGGTGGGGATAAGAGATAAAAGACAGTTAAAGGGGTTTAAAAAAAAAAAAAAAAAAAAAAAAACAACAAAAAGAAGAGGAAAAAAAGAAAACCAAACACAAAAAAAACCCCAGGGAATGAAAAAGAAGACAATTGCTCACCACCAATTGCCTGATGCCCAACCAGTTCCCAATCAATGGCATTCTCTGCCAACCTCCACCCCCTAAATTTTCTTGCTGAGCATGACATCATAAGGGATGGACATGCCTTTGGTCTGTTGGGGTCAGCTGTCCCATCTGTGTCCCCTCCTAACTCCTTGTACATCCCCAACCTGCTTGCTGCTGGGATAGTATAAGAATTAATCTAGGAATTTGGTTGAACTGGTTTTGCTTAACAGTAACAAGGAAGCTAATGCTTTGAGATTAGAGTTTCTATGAGTTACCTGTTTAATCAAGATATTTCAGCAGGCACTTTTCATTTATTATTAAAAATCCCAGGATTTATCAGACCACATGTAAGTCTGTATCTGAGTTAAGTACTAAGCTCCTTGTACAGCAAAAAGCAATAAGCATTTTAGAAGGTAGTTCACCATACACACAGCATAGTAATACAAATCATGCACTATTGTTTTGGTTTGTTTTGTTTGTTTATGAATAGTAATATAGGATGACTAGCTCAAGTGCAGACATACACACTACAGTCATCTAGATTAACATTCATAAGCCTGAAGATATGTCTGTGTGCTCTAGGTGTTCTACGGTAGCTAAGACATCTACATGAGGGTCACAAATATGATATATTTATGGGATACTCATGTTATTCTCTAGTGGTGGATGGAGACTGCAGTGGGAATTACCACTGACTTTGTATAAAAGCCCCAACTGATTACAGTTAGGCAGCCAACTTGCACCCTTAAACAGGATGAATCCTGTTCAATTGATGGAATTTATCATATTCAGAGTAATTCTCTACTCATTTCAGTATTTCATAGCTCCCGTTACTTGTTAAACCACACAGCTGGAAAACACTGATTAAATAACAATAGTATGTAAATACTACACAATATATAGTATAGCATAGTAATGGGATTGTTGTATCACTTTCCAAAAATTTTATTTTTAAATTCAAATAAACTGTTGAGCCTTAAATTTTATTCACTGTTTGCAGTTGCTAAAAAAAGTGCAACATTACTATTATCTCTTTGTTATGAATGCTGTACATAATTTTGTGTGACACTAGCAGAAACTGTGGGATAAATATTTTGCTTTTCCATTGGGATGTATCAGATACTTAACAACTGAAACAATAGGAAGTAAACTACATTTGACAGATCATGCATATTGTTCAGCCTATTGAATAAATGAATGCATCTCTTAAAACCTGTTAAAAAATTAATCACCTTTAGGATGCACAAGACGATGCTAGCTTTGGTAATGCATTCATTCCTTTGGCATAGAATTACTGTATAATGTTTAAAGACAGCTGTTTCTCAAAAAGCTAGAGATGGTAGGACAGATGGATAGGCAGAGGGATGGCAAATTCCTCAGAGGGCTTTATCAATTGCTTGCCATTTTCAAAAGGTAGAAAATAACAACTTACAGTGTAACACAGATTACATTATGCAGTCAGTGTAACTGGTTTGACTTGGTAGGCTGATCAAGTTTTTTAATATTTGTGTTAATGCATTCGCCCTCCTTTTCTGCCGAGGGAAGTCACTTCAATGTATATATTTTGAAACATCTGAAAAATGATACTTCAAGAGCATGAGCGTCTTTCTGTAGGAAAAAAAACCCCAATCAAACAATCATTAAAAGTAACCTACATGACAGTACAGGACACTGGAAATAACACAGAGTCCATCGGATATCCTTTCATATCATTTTTATTGCTCCCCACATGGCAAATTTTTTGCAATCTATCAGCTGCTATTTGTGTCACTATATGAAGTAGAAGAATGAATGGGCCAGGCTTTTGTGTTAAAAGTTCTCTCACGGAATACTGGGGTTTCAGTACAAAATTATATTTTACAAGAAAGAAAACAACGAAATATGATACTCTGTAAAATTACAGAGTAGTTAGTTGTGGCGTAAATTTATTATAATGTAGCTATGTACAAAATAAGTACTTCATTCACTGTCTCCTCATTAAAGCAGCTCTATGTGTTTTCCCTCTTACTTTAACCATGATTCATGAAGTCACTCTACCTACTGCATAGAGGTAAATAAAGCTATGCACAGGGGGTATATTCTACAAAGCACACACAAGAATCAAAACAATAGAGTAGAAATGTACATAACCACGTGGTTGATCTGACACAGTGTTCCAGCACTCAATGCACTCACAACTGTTTAAAATCACTGTGTCTTGCTTTAAAAAGCAAGGTATTTCAGACTAAATATAGAATATGCACACTGCAATGCCAATTCCAACTCAAAAGATTGTCATCATTCAGTCCTACTTCAACTTTCTCTCAACACTTAGAACTGAGAACACTTATCCAAAGAAAGACTTTTCCTTATAGGACAGAGGCAGGGGAATGCACAGATTAAAATCCTCTATCACATTGTAAAAATTATTCAGTTATGTGATTTCTTTAAAAATTGTAAGAGTTAAGAAATAGTTGTGTGTCACATTTTGATTCAGTGTTCAAATCTTCTAGCCCATGCTCATTCTAGGTGTATTTGTGACAGGATTGTAATGATATCTCTTCACAGAATCTGTAAATATGTTTTTAAAATAAAAGCTAAGATTTCTTTTAGATGATTTCAGGGACTAAGGACTAAAAATAGAATGAAAAAAAAAACAAACCCAAAACCAAAACCAACCTCTGTGCAGAAAAGATTCCTCCTTTTGCAAGAGTTATCAATGTTGAGATAGGAAAAATTGACCCTGGGCAAGAAATAAGAAACATAGGCACATTTTGAAATAAAGGTGCAAGAACCAAGTGTAGATGAAGGAACATTCCAGAAGGCTAAAAAATTTATTTATGTTTTAAAGCAGTTTCATACTTCATGGAGGACATGAGAAGAAACTTGGTTCTCCAGCAGTGGCAGTTGACAATGTTACACAGTAGAGCTAAAAGGTCCCAAATGCCATTTGAGACACACAGCCATTAGTATAGCTTGGAATGGAGGATGCAGAGAAAAAGAAACACTAAGAAAAGAGAAAAGAAGAACAACAGATGGCATAGCAAAAGTAGAGCCAGCAGCATAAACTGCAAGGGAAACAAACAAATCCCAAAGGCTGCAAGTAATAAATTTGCACAGTGGGGAACACCCTGTTCAGGAGAAACTTCAGTCAGAAAACAAACTGTGCATCAATCCAACACTTTCTGCTTAGTGCTAGTTGTCTTGGTCGATTTTCAAGAACCTTTAGAATTTTTTTTCCCCTACAAGTCTGTTTTGAGATTTGCAAGCAATTTATGATGTAGGCAATATGTTAATTCAGAGTCAGCTGAGAATAGTTCTGCTTGACAGCAAATATCTGCCTACTGCCAAGCTGTGAGTCAATGACCTGGTACCAGGTAAGGTCATATGTGATCAGTCATTTTGAAAAAGGAGTTATAAGGCTTGATTCTAACTTTATTATGAGGTGATATGAGAAAAGAATCAGAGAAGGAATCTTGCTGTACCTGCATTTTGGTTTTTTTTCGTCTTGGTAAGACCATGCCTTCCTTTCATGTAGTTAAGGCTTCAGTTCTAACAAAAATACTGTAATGATGTAAAACTGCAGGTGACAGGTAACACATCCACTGACAAAATTTAGGCTGTGATTGGTGTGTTATTGCATGAGGTGACTGCATCTCAGTCATCTCATGCTTGTAACATGATTAGGAAAGGTGACCCAGAAGATAAACCAACATTGTTGCTGGAGCTGGTACTTCATTTTGAAGGACAGTGTGTTGCAGTAAATCAGAGGATGCTAGGTAAATATGGTCCTTATGTGTAACATAGTCAAAAATCTGGCATTATCTGCTGTTTGAGCCCTCAATTCTAAAATTAACAAAAAATATACCTGGAGAATGAAATATAGGTCAGCTAGGAAACAAACTAAAACTATTCAAAAATCCTGCATTAGTCTTCACTAAGCAGAGTAATATAAAGAAAGACGAAGACATCAGAAAATGAAGAAAAGATAGAATAAATGAACATGTCATTAAATTACAGAGCATAGACTTAGGCATCAGAAATAAAAGTTGATATTTGAATTAATTTTGAGTGCATAAATTTGAGTGGAATTCAGGTGTTTTCTTCCAGGAAAAGATTTCAAAGAATAGCAGCTGCACTATGTAGTCTTCCACTGAGGACAGTGTGGACTTCATAAATTATCCACTACACCTGCACAAGGGTTGTAGGTGGAGCACAGGATCTCAAAGAGAGCAGGCATTTCTGGACTACCTTCTGAAGGTCAAGCAAGATTCCTTAAGTAATCTCAGCTTGCACTAGATACATAGTCCTAGAAGTCCTGGCTAACTGGGGAGGTCCCAATAGACTGGAGGTTAGCAAATGTGACACCCATCTACAAGAAAGGCATAAAGGAGGATCCAAGTAACTATAGACCTGTTAGTCTAACCTCGGTAACAGGGAAGGTCATGGAGGAGATCATCTTGAGTGCTCTTACAAGCCATATAGAGGACAACCAGCAGATCAGGCCCAGTCAGCATGGGTTTAGGAAAGGCAGATCTTGCCTGACGAACCTGATCTCCTTCTATGACAAGATGACCCAACTATTGGACAAAGGAAAGGCTGTGGATGTGGTCTACCTGGACTTACGGAAAACATTTGACACTGTTCCCCACAGATTTCTAATGGAAAAACTGGCTGCTCATGACCTGGATGAGAATATGATCTTCTGGATCAAGCACTGGTTAGACAGACAGGCCCTGAGAGTAGTGGCCAATGGTATTGAATCCAGCTGGCAGCAGGTCACAAGTAGCATTCCTCAGGGCTCAATGCTGGGACTGTTTCTGTTTAACATCTTTACTGATGATCTTGATGAGGACATAGAGTCTACCATCAGTAAATTAGCAGGTGACACCAAGTTAGGTGGGTGTGACAATCTGTGTGAGGATAGGGAGGCTCTCCAGAGAGACTTAGATAGACTGGATTGCTGGGCCAGTGTTAATGGTATGAGTTTCAACAAGGGCAAGTGCCAGGTCCTGCACCTGGGCCACAACAACCCCATGCAACGCTACAGGCTTGGGGAAGTGTGGTTGGAGACCTGTCTGGCAGAGAGGGATATGGGGTTTCTAACTGACAAGCGAATGAATATGAGCTAGCAGTGTACCCAGGTGGCAAAGAAGGCCAACGGCATCCTGGCCTGTATTAGAAATAGTGTGAGCAGCAGAAGTAGGAAGGTGATTGTCCCCCCTGTACTCAGCACTGGTGAGGCCTCACCTTGAATACTGTGTCCAGTTCTGACAGAGATATATCGAGATGCAGGGATGGTTGCAGAGTAAGGCAGTGAAGCTGCTCAAGGGACTGGAGAATAGATCATATGAGGACCATTGAAGGAGATGGGTCTGTTTAGTTTGAGGAAGAGGAGGCTGAGGGGAGAACTCATCACTCTCTACAACTACCTGAAAGGACATTTTAGAGAGGTTGGTGCTGGTCTCTTCTCTTGGATAATTAGTGACAGAACCAGAGGGAATGGCTGCAAGCTGAAACAAGGTAGGTTTAGACTAGCAACTAGGAAAAAATTCTTCACGGAAAGAGTGGTGAGATATTGGAATAGGTTGCCCACGGAGGTGGTTGAGTTGCCATCCCTGGATGCGTTTAAGCATCACTTAGATGTAGTGTTGGGGGATATGGTCTAGGACACAACTTGCAGAGTAGGGTTAATGGTTGGACACAATGATCCCAAGGATCTTTTCCAACCTAAATGATTCTGTGATTCATATGCCGAAGTAACTGATTTGAGCCCAAATGTCTACTTCAAGGTGAGCTGAACTCCTACCTCCAGCCTTTGTAGGTTTATATCAACTTGATCCCAGCTGATGGCTACAGTTTAGACTACTTTACATATAAACATCTATATGTAGACACCTAGATATCTTAACATGGAGGTGAAACCCATCCTGTAGAAGATACTTTTCTCACCTGAGAAAGATGAGTGTATGATTCAGTTACCTAACACAGACATCTAGAGCCCCTGAGACGTCACAGAGTAGTTGAGCCATTTTGTAAGGTGCAGACATATGACGAAGTAAAAGAGATTTGAACTATTCTGGACTGGCAGCTGGAGATGAAGTGAATACCTATTTACCACTAGATATGTATTCAGAAAATTAAATTGACTGTAGAAGTCTATGTCATTGATACCTGTATCTCACATAATCTCATGGATTGTCCTAGTGAACAGATAGTGAACCAAGACGCTGACACTTCTCAAGTGAAATTCTATTATTCTGAAGCAGTATCTAAATTAGGTCATTGCTTTGAGCTATGAATGCCTATACATCTCTGCCGACTATAAAGGAAATTAAGGTGATTTAAAGTAGAATGAGACACTGAGAAATAGATTAGTTGAATCACAGGTTGTTAGTCCAGTCTACAAGGGCAGCCTTACTGCAGCTTAAGAAGAAATGAAATATTTATGGTATTATGGTATCCTTTACTTAAGTGGGATTGATTATTAAAATCAGTAAGTTTTTTTTACATTTACTTTAATGGGAACTGAATTGGAGTCTTATTTTAAATCAATAAGAAAAGTTTCACCAAAATGACAAATAGTAAAAATATTTTATAAATACAAACATATGTATATTATGAAGATTATAATG
>JANHGN010019800.1:0-27170 GCA_024605025.1 Megaceryle maxima | reverse complement strand
GTAGGTTTCAAAGTCTCCCTGGCTGGGTCCCGGGGATGGGAAGCCGCCGCCCACCCATTCGCTCCAGGCGCAGATGGGCCCGCAGAGGGGCGTGGCAGTGGCGCACGTGGCGGAGGCGGTCACGGTGGGGGGGGGTGCGGGGCCGCGCGCGGTGCTCTGGCGCCCTCTGCTGCTCCGCGCTGCGCACCGCGGGGCGGGCGGGGCCCGGAGTTCGCCGGGGCCACGCAGCGCTGGGATGCGTGGAGGAAACGAGGGGGGCCCTGCCCGGGGACCCCGGCCCTGACCCCGCGGTGCTGACGAGGCGGGAGAATGGAGCCGGTGCTCCCCGGGGAGCGCTGCCTGCACAGCCCCCTCCCCTCCCCATCCCACCCAGGCTCTGCAGCCAGCCCTGCCATGGCGTCTCCCGGGGGTCGCTGGGTCTGGCTGGTCTGGTGGTGGTGTGAAGCAGGGTCCCAGTAAGGGAAGGGTTCTTGGCCTTGCCTGCAGGCCCCAGATTTTCAGACAGAAATGGGAGCAGTGGTCCCAGCTGCCTCGGTCAGGCAGCAGCTCCCGTCCACAGGCTGGCAGTGTCCTGCTCATCCTTCCCCATCCCACCCACCGGTGTGAAACAAAGCTCAGGGAAGGATGCGGGCTCGGCTGCCACGGTTCTTCCTTGAGCCCGTGCCCCAAAACCAGCCCAGGGGCAGCAGGCACAAGGGCTGGCGCTGCCTCGGAGGTCAGCGCTGTTGTTATGGGTGTGGGGGATGCTCTGAGAAGGCGGGTGCTGCGGTGCAGGGGTCGCCATGAAGGTGGCACCGGGGCCCTGCTCCCGGTGTTTTGCAGCAGCCAATCGGCACCGGGACTTGCTAAGAGCGCGCGTTCATGCCCAGATGGATATTCCCCGGTGCTGTGAGGTGCCTGCAGTACAAGGGTTAACGCCGCTGTCCCTCTCTTTCCGAGGAGAACTCGGTGGCTGGTCGGGGATAACCTTGTTAGTGGCTGCGGCAGCGATGCCCCTGGGCCAGAGCAGCCCTATAAAATGGAGCTGAGCACTGCGGGGAGCGCTGGGAAATGGGCGCTGAGCTGCTCAGAGGATGGCTGGTGGGTGTTCCCCACACCCTGCTCAAGCCTGCGGCCACTGGGGATGTCATGAAGGGGAACAGCTGGACCCGACTCCTGGTCACGGGGTGGGTTTGGGTTTGTTGTGGGGTGTCCGGGTGCTGGTGGTGAAGCTGTGCCTACAAGGGAAGCAATTGCATCAGTCCCAGATAGGGCTGCCCTGAGGGTGCTGGGTGCTGTGAGGGGCCAGCCCTGACCCCACAGCTTGGGAGGCTCCTCTCTAGCTCCCAAAACTTGGCTTCTCCTCAGGTGCCTGGGACTGGCAATGTGGGTGCACACAGGGACCCTGGCCCCTGCTGTCAAAGCACCCACGTTGTGCCAACCACACAGCCCTCAGCCTGGGGAATCCCAGCGATCCCCTTCCAGTCTGCCATTCTGGTGAGCTCCTGCCATCCTTCTGGGTCTGGTCCCAGTGCTGGTGCCCGGGAATTGTTTGCTGCCTGTGCTGTTGTGCCACGGGCCCTGTTTCTGGTGGCCACCTCCCCGTGCCGCGGGAGAAGATGGGTTCCTTATGCCTGAGCATTCATTGGCTCTGCTGATCGACAGCCTGCGGTCTGGCTGAGCAACCCCAATTGTTCCCAGTGTGTCTGGACAAAGAAGTGCCTAGAGAGATGGCAAGGCTTAGGAGAAGAGGACATGCAAGGAATATTTCCACTGCCTTGGACACCACCAGGTTTTTTTTTCTCTCCTCCCGCAAGAACAGGAGGCAGCAGCCGAGTTTCAGAGGCAGGGCAGGCTGCTGTCCTGATTTTTGGCTGTGTGGTGTTTAGTTGCTGGCTGAGGTTAAGCCACGACAGATGCCTCCCTGCCTGTCCCAAGCAGATTCGGTGCCGGAGAAGCCTGTCCCTGGGCTCGTTCCTGGGGAACGTGTCCCCAGCCATGGCACGGTGCTGCACTGGGCACAGCACTCGCCCATCTGCTCACAGTAAGGGAGACAGATGCCAAGGGCCCCTCCTTGGAGCATGGACTATGGGAGCCCCAGGTGGCCTCATGCACCCCCAGCGGGGTCCCTGTCCCCAGGGAAATGTGTCACTGCCCTGGGGCCTCCTACGTGCTGAGGGCTGCTGTTCCCAGGCAGACAAAGCCACGCTGGGTTGGGAGCTGCGGTTTGCAGCTCGTGTTTTTGCTGGGTGACAGCCTGGGTGCTTCATCACCCCAAGGTCTGGGGGAACTGGGAGGGGAACGGCAGGAGGTGAGGAGGGGCGGGACCGGCGCTGCTGGGTGCGGGATTAACGCCATCATGGAGCCGACGCCTTTTCCTTTCCCTCGGGGCTGGCGTTCACCGGGGCCAAGCACCCTCGCTGCAAGCTGCCGGCTTTGCCTGGCGCTGGGCTCAGCTCCAAGCTGCTCTTAGGACCGTTGCCTGCTGCTGCTTCTCCCCATCTTGTCTCACCTGCCACGGCTCATTCCCAGCTGTTGGCCAAGCCCGAGATTTGTCGCCCTGTTTTGCAAACAGGAAAGCTGGGACAGAGATGAAGATTAAGCTTTCAAAGCCCTCAGCACGGGGCGGCTCCTGGCAAGGTCTGCGAAAGCGGAGGGCTCCTGCAGGAGCTCGATGCCGGTTCCCACACGACCTGCTCAAGGTCAGGCAGAGCCGGCAGCGAGCCCCGGTTCCTTCCTTCCCCACCGGCCCGCGGGCTCGCAGGCGGGAGCGGGAGCGGAAGCAGAGCCCGTGTCTGCTCTGCCACCTCCGAGCAGGGGGAGGGTGGCGGGCGCTGCAGAGGCTTTTGTTCTCAGGGCTTGGAGGGCTCCTTCACACAGGAAGGGAACAGCATCGGTGTTTCCAGTGGGGAGAAGATGCTGCAGCCAAAAGTATCCCGGCTGCCTCCGTCATTTGCCTCCGATGTGGTTCAGAATCACAACAGTTGAATCAGTGCCGGGAAGGGACAGACCCCGTGAGCGCAGCCTCCGTCTCCCGGCTGCTCCGGCGTGGTTTTGTGGGAGGCTGGTAGGGATGAGCATATGGGGTGCCTGGAGCACGGGACCCCTGGGATCCTGACTCCTGGGGACCACTCTGCCATCTCCCCCTGCCTCAGGAGACACTGCCCAGCAGCCCAGGGTGCAATAAGATGGCCCTTGAGGCGACAGAGTCCCCACTGTGGCGAGTGGGGCTGCACAAGCATCTGAGCATGCAGGGGGGTGACTGTGCTACAGCCTTGGCGTGGCTGGGCCACCCCTGTCCTGCTGCAGCCCCCACGCTCAGGAAATCCCATGTGTCCCCCCACACTGAGGGCCTGGGCAGGATCCAGGGGGGTGCGGCAGGACTGCCCCCAGAGGAAATGGGCCAAGAAAGCCCTCGGGGAGGCAAACCACTAGAGGAGTGCAGTTAACTTCACCCCGAGCTGGTAAGAGGCCCCTGTTTCCCCTGCGCCCGCTGTCCCGCAGAGATTAGCTCTCGGCTGGCTGGGCTTGACGGGCAGCCGGAAGCGGCCGCGTGTGCCGAGCACCGTGGGGCCGCCCGGAAACCCCGGCAAAACAGGCACCGTGGCAGCCCCTTCCCTCCCGGCTGCGGCTCGGTTCCCCCTCAGCCCTCCCCATGGCCGTGCCAAGCTGCGCCTGCCCGGTCCTGGTGTGGGGGTCTGGGCATTCACCATCGCTCAGCGTGCCGGCGGCAGAGCCAGGGCCGTGCCACACAGGAAGGACGTGGCTGTTGTGCTGTTTCCCAGGGCCGTGCTTGCCCCTGGCCAGCCCGATCGGGAGGGTGACGAGGTTCCCCCACGGCTGGTGTCGTCCCGTGCTCGTGGTGCCAGAGCTGGCTCCTTGCCCACACCCCTTCCCCACCGGCGCTGCCAACTCGACTCAGGCTCGGCCAAGTGCGCGGGATGAAAGGGCTCTCCTGGGGTACTGGGGAGTGCTGGTGGCAGCACGAAGGTCACGCCATGTCCCAGCTGATCAGCGATGCCCGTGGGGACCGCAGAGCAGCATGGAGCTGACCCCTGCGCTTGGGGTCAACGGGCCGTGGTGTGTGTCAGCCCCGAGTGAGCAGCTTAATCCCAGCCGGGCAGGGGGAGTCGCACAGGGCATGGCAGATTCCTGACTCACAACTGAGCCTGGCATCTTCTCGGCATCACCACGGCCCACCTCCTGCCATAACCGGATAGGGTTGAGCGGTGCTGCTCTGGCACCGGGAGGCTGAGGAGAAATAATAGAAACAGTGAGCAGAAAACTTAAAGCAAAAAAATTCCTTTTGTCTTGAGAAAGCAGTGGCCCTTTGGACCTCTTCTTCCTCTCTGAAGTGTCTTTTCCTGCTGCCCAGAAGGAGGAATATTCTGCAGGGTATTCTGTCAGAGGATTTAATTTTTTTTTTTTTTTTTTTTTTTTTATTTTTTACCATCATCATGGGACAAAGATTGAAATGCTTCTCAATGGCCAGATATGTAGGAAAATAAATATGCAAATACAGTCCCCAGTTTTGCCAGCAGGATTCCCGGAGCTGTTCCCCACACGCACGGCTCAGCCCCTGCTCGTCACCAGCTCGAGGCGCTCCTGCAGGAACGCCTGAAATGCGGCACCGAAAAACGCTGGGTTTCTGCAAACCTGTGGGTAGAGCCGTGAGCTGCAGGGAGCTTTGCAGCACTTTTCTCACAGAAACTGTCTTTTTGCGCATGGCTTTAACCAGGAGCAGACGTGCCCATGGGGAGCCACCGGTGCTGCTTGTCCCAGACTGGCAGGGTGCCTCACACGGTGAATTACTTCAGGAGCAGGCTGGAAACAGAGAGGATCTCACTGCTGGCTTCTCTGGTGCTGCAGCTTGGTCTGTCCACCGTGATGGTTGAGAGTGCCAGGGACATGGAGGTGCCACAGGAACCCTGGTGGTGGAAGGGGTGCGATGCAAGAGGGCGAGCTCAGGCTGCCAACAGGCACCAGGCAATTAAATGGCCTGAACATGGGAGGGATCTCAGGGAACAGAACACCTTCCACTGCCCCTGCATCGGGTCAGGGGCCCCCCTCTGCTTCCCCATGAACTGCTGAGCTCATTGTCTTCACCACGGAGTCAAGCTAACGGCGCTTCCTGGGGCTTGGACAAATGTCCACCAGGGAACGGGCTGATCTACCTGGGCCATGTCATGTGAGCTGCTGCTGCAAGGGCTGCTAGAGCCCAGCACACGCAGGCGTTAATCTACTCACTGCCTGCTCGAGGAGATGTTTTCCCTGTACATGGCAGAGGTTTGGTCATTTAAATCATCTACCACCAAGATACTTTTCCATAATGAGGCAGAACTGGGAGGGATGGGATCAGCCCATTCCTCAGTACAAGAAACGTGGGGGCCCTGGAAACCAGCTCTCGGTGACTCACCAGGTTGGATGCTCTCCTGCTTCCCCCTCTTTGCTTAATCCTTCTGAGTTTGAAAATGATTCTTTAGTTCTGTTTCTGTTTTTCTCACAAAATCACATTCTGATACACATGGAGCAGGATGGGAAGGGGTTTATTTCTTTGCTCTTTTAATACAAATATCCAGATCTTTCTCACCACAGTTTCTCACAGTAGTATCAAAAAGGTGAGTGGACTTGTGGCTGCTTCAAAACACTTGCCAAAGATTCAGGTTCTGAAGGATTGATGGGTCCTTTCAGGCCATGACACCACTGCTCTTACACAGCCTTGTCTTCCCTTATCAGGAGTCAGCAGGGAAAGAGCAGATCTGCAGACCCACAAGGAGAAATTAAGCACCCTAGAGAGATGTCAGCTCAGGTCCAGGCAGTTTCAGCTGAAGCTTTCCAGACTGGTTTTGACCCGTTCCATTTCATGCAGAAAACTGTAGAACTGGGGCAAAGTTAACTCTGCAGGGGAAAGAAAAAAAAAAAAAAAAAAAAGGCATCAAGCTTTAGATTAAGGCTACACTTGACTGGAAACACTGGAAAAGCTGTGCTGGTGCTACCATAGAGCAGCCCTTGTTCACCTAAGCTGGGCAGGATGAGACCCTGTGGCTCTCAGCAGCCGTTTCCTTACGGGGGCTGGGCTGGGATTCTCCCAACAGCAACTGATGGTTGGGAATCGTTTCCTTTCTCCATCTGCCCGGCTACTCTGGCTGCTTTGCGCAGCTCCACGGCCCATCTAAATTTATTTTTGCAAAGATGTGAAGACTGCCTGGCAGTCAGGGATCCTAAATCCTTCCAGAGCTACTGTGTCGTGGGAGATACCAGGACGGGAGTGGCTGCAGCACCCACCAGTGCTGCTCTGGCAGTGACATCATCACAGGGTCTGCACCCAAAGCTCCCCCACCTCAGCAACACCCGGGTGCTGCTCTGCTTCCACGCCCTCCAGTACTTGCTTCTGTTCCACAGCTGTGAACTCACCTATATACACGTTTTCCGTTTGGCTCCCTTTTTTAATCACCAGCTTCAGCTTGGGGGAGGAAAAAGCAGAGGTGTTTTAATTCCAAGAGACCTGAGCGCCACGAAAAGACAAAGTGCAGGAGTCTGCTGGGAGTTTCAGACGGGCAGCCTGCTGCAGAGCACGCGCGGGCTTTCGCTAGGTGTCATGGAAGGAACAGACTCCGTGGGCACTGGGGGGATCTCTGGAAGTCCTCACAACAATCGCACTTCCCCTCCCTCCCCAAGCCAGAACGACCTTTGCTAGACAGCTTCTGTGATACGTGATGTCCTGAGAAGAGAAACAAACAGCAGCGTGCCCGGAGGACCGAAGCAGACGCGCGGTGAGATCCCGTGCTCCTCTAGCTCCCCTCCCAGCCAGCGCTCCCCGCGCGCCTGCTCGCAGCTTGTTCCTGAACTGCACTACAACCTCAGCTCTCTGATGTGGGAGATTTACCTGTAAGAAGATACTTCCCACTTTTTCCAGCTCACTGCTCCCAGCAGTCACTGTGAGTCAGAAAGAAGAGAAGGGAGATAATCTGTCAGCTAAACTGTGAAATAAAAAGTTATTTAGCCGAGAGCTGCTGTTGGGCTTCCCAACCCATTCAGTTTATGGTTTAGCTCTTACCTCCAAACTTCCACTCCATATCTATCAGCTGGTTAATCATCAGCGTCTGACCGACAGCCAGGCGTGTTAGGGTGGGGGAATTCACCTTCCACTGCAAGAGCAAAAGACACGGGAGCAATCAGTTCAGAGAGGCCCCTGTTTGTGTTACCTGGAATTTCAACATAAGCCAGAGACGAGGCAGGCCGAGGGCAGAAGCCCAAAGTGGAGCTGTGCAAAGGGGCAAAACTAACACGGTGGGGAGGGCTTTCGAAGACAGTTGAGTCCTGCTACGATTTCCAGCTGCCTTGTGACTTCTGTAAATGAAACTCACTGCTTTTGTTTTAACCCGGGTTGGGCGTAACAATATCTGCAGGAAAAGTCATGTGTTCGTGTAACTGCACGACCCCGGGGCTCAAAGCCTGCAAAGCAGGAAAACAACCAAATGAAAGCCACACAGAAGTGCAAGAACCACAGAACCATGAGGCAGAGGCCAGGGCAAACCAGACTTTCAGCAAAGTGCTGCTCATCAGTTACCCGAGGAGCTCCGGTTCAGAACGCTGTGCTGGTCTGAAGTAAACAGCCAGGGTGCTGATGCACCCCAGCAGCACAGCGGGGTTGTACAACTTACACTCAAAGGCTGTCTTTTTATTTAGCTTAGAAACGAGCAAAAATATAAATACCTGTTCTGCAAAATAATTGGCCTTCTCCTCACTGAGGCCTGTGGGAGAAACCATATGAGATTAGTATACGTGATAAATATTAATTATCTTTTATTTAGTGAAAGTCAGGTGACCTACCTAGGGCAATAAAATCTGCTCTGACTTGTTCGGAAGACAAATTCCTCTTCAGGGCACCTGAACAAACAACGGGAAGAAGAAAAATCACTTTTTATTGAGTCAAACCAATCTTTACTGGGTCAAATAAACGCAGAGATGGGGACCTGCGATGGGAAGCCCCTGTTCTTGGGCTGTGCTTTGAAACAAACCACATCTCCTCAAGATGGGAAATACAGCCGTGCCTGCCGGTGTCTTTGCTTTGCCCAGTGCTTTAAAAGTCAGGGCTCTGGGAGTGCCTGGGAGAGAGGCAGAGATTTCATTGCAGGTATCCATGGAAACCGCAGCAGCGGTTGTGTTTTGAAGTTGCTGCTTTCTCTCCTCTAGAAGCTTTGCTTGTTAAAGGAGAACTGTTAAGGCTGGCAGGCTACTAATTTGCCCTACCTGCTGTGTTTTGGATTATGGGTGTGAACGTGTGCGTGTAACACTTTCCCCTGCTGCGCCTGCCTCCTTTGTTCTGGGGCACAGGCAGCACATGGAAGTTTACAAGGATTCTGCTCTCTGAAGCCAAGAGCAGGAATCTCATAAATTCAAAGAGACTGCCAGGCCCACGTGGCTTTCCGTCCGGGTAGCAAAGTCATCTGCTGGAATCTCTTCCAACACATCCTGAGCTCACAAGAAGGTGTAACGGGATTGGAGCGAGCGCGCCAGCAGGAATGAGGGGGCTGAGGGCACCTCGGCCAGAGTCAGGACGGGAGAAAGGGCCGATTCTGCACTAAATACCCCCAAGATGGTTGAGGGAAAGGAAAATACTGAGTGCTGCTCCTTGAAGTAGCAGAAGGAGTTCAGATGAAATGCAGGAGACAGCGCTGCCCGGCCTCAGTGCTCTGCAGGGAGCTGCGGGGAAGCCGGGGCTGGAGGGAATAGCGAGGGACTGTGAACAGTGAGAAGGATCGATGGGTGAACGCGCGGTGGAGGCGGCTGATGCATCGTCGTGTCAACCGGCAGACACAGCATCAGAGTGATCTCGTGAACCGCTGGAGTCTGGGGTATTCAAGGGGAATCCCCCTGCCCCTCTTCCCCACCATTTATGAAACTGCCAGACACGTGTTGTCCTAAAACACGCCTGTGAGGACGGATGTTCCCTGTCCACAGCCCGGAACGATGCCGGTTCCCAGCCCGCTCTGGTCTGAACCACAGACAGAGGTTCCCACAAAGACGTCCTGCCAACATCAGGCTGCGCTGGCCTGGCGAAGTGGATTTGACGGGTACAAGTTAAACCAAGCTCTGCTACAGCGTTGTGCCTGCATTTAATGCAGAGGTGTTTAAGTTTAGCTAAGCCCATGAAACGTGTGTGCAGGCAGGGTGTAAAGAACACAACGCCCGACTCACCAAACAGGGATATTTCAAGAGCAGAATTTTTGGTTCTTAAATGCTCAAGCCATTTCTTATCTCCCATGAGCACTGCCCAGCGCACTGGGCTCTGGAGACACCCTTCAGCAGCGTGCAGGAATGGATGGTGCCTCGGGGCAGCATATGCAAATGTCTCACTTACCATTAGGTACCAGAAGAATACTTTTGACAATGTTTTTCAGGGGGCCCAAGCTGATTTTATTCATGGTGGCAAAGTCAGAGAGCTGAGTCAGAAACCTTTCTACCTGCTCAAGGGAAAGAAAAGAGACATGATCTTATCTCTGCATGTTTCTCACCTGAGCTGCACTCACAGGTGTCCCCTGGGTGTCCTGCACAGGCCTTACCTCCTTGGGCTCCATTAGGAAGCGGAAGAGCACTTCAGTCAGCTCTGAGAATTGCTGCGAGGAAACAGGACAGCATTAGGCATCTGGCATCATCAGCTCACTTCTCACCACCACGACTAGGTTGTCATAGATCACCTCGAGGCAGCTCCACCCGCCTCTAGGACATTGGTCCTGGAGTTTGACCTCCCGTGCTGGTCAGGTACCCCCATCCCCAGCATTCTCAGATGCTTAGGGATAGGATTTGCTCATGGATGCTTTTCAGAGACTCTCAAAGGGTCTGTGCAGCTGGCAGCAGGCACTGCACAGGGCTTTTGTGACTTGTGGCTAATTGGAAGCTGCTGCTCTATGCTGTGTAATCCAAAAAGGGTGAGTGGGAGAAGACATGAACATCTACCGTCATATGTCACGAACCCCGTGGGGTAACCAAACTACTCAGGAAAGGAAAAGACCTGGTTAAAGGTCCAGTCGCTGCCTTTAGTTTTCTAGTGTGCAGCTGGCAGGGCTGGAGAGCCTGCCTGTGGGGCAGAGCACCACCACCCGCCCTCCTCTGCTGGCACCAGTGCTGGCCCCAGCGCTGGCTGTGACCCTCTGGGTACAGCTGGCTACTCTGCTGCTGCAGGGGCTCACCCCTCGTCCTCAGGCACGGAACGGAGATGGCAGCAGGATGTCACCCACCGTTCTGGCAAGCTGAGCTAGACAAGCCTCATCTCTTCCACTAACTCCAGCATGAGCTGAACCAGAGGCTGAGAAATGGCTGCACACCTGGTATGTCGGTGACCCAAAGGCAGATGCCACCGGCTGGGACCAGAGGGACCACTGGCCGGGACCACTGTCTGGGACTAGAGGGACCACCAGCCAGGACTGGAGGGCGGTGGGGTGGCAATCACAGCACAAAGACTGCACAGCCCCACTGAGAAACGCCTGTGCTCGACAGGACCCCACAGCCCTCAGGGGGTGCAGTGTGAGCCCCTCCATCCTGAGAAACAGGCTCCTGCTGGGCATGGGGCTCCCCAGCCTGGTGCAGGGCTGTGCTGCTGGGCACAGGGCCAGGCTCTGCCACCCTGCCCCGGACACCAGGCACCGAGGTGCCCTCCTGAGGTGCCCAGGCTGAGGTCCAGCAGGGACCCTGGCACTGGGACCTGGAGGCCTGACCAGGCCGAGTACCAGGGGCACTGCAGGGCCTGGAGGCCACGCTGGGCCCAGTACCGGGGCTGCTCTGGGGGTGTGGGGCCCGATGTGGCCCAGTCTCAGGGCTGCTCCGGGTGTGTGGGGCCTGCTGGGCCCGGCCGGTGCCGGTTCCGGGGCTGCTCCGGAGTAGCGTGCCCGGCACCCTGGGTTGCGGCTCGTTCCGTCCGGCCACGGCTGCCCTGGAGCGGCCGGCCCCGCGGGATCCCGGGGCGGGGCTGCTCCCGCGGCCTCGCTCCGTGTCCCCCCCATCCCCGGCCCGGCTCTGCCCGGCGCGGCCCCACCTGGGTGCTGAGCTGGCTGAGGTTGTGCATGTCGCCGGTCACCGCCTCCGGCACCGGGTCGCGGGTGAAGTTGAGCAGCCCCATGGCGGCGGCCGCGGCCCGGCCCGCCCCGCCCGGCCCCCGCCTCGCCCGGCGCCCGGCTCAGCCTGCGCATTGGCGGCCGCACTTTCCGCACCGCCGCCGTCCCGCTGCCCCCGGCCCCGCACCGGGGCACGGCGCCCGCTGGGGCTCCCTCCGTCTCCTGCTCGGCCCGGCCCGGCCCGTGGGGCACCACCGAGGCGGCCCCTTCGCCCCCGCAGCCGGGAGCCCGGCACGGTGCTGGCGGAGCGTAGCCCCTCGTTGGCACCGGGGGGGACAGTGCCCGGGGGGATGGGTGCCCAGCGGGCCGATGGGACCGGTCGCCCACCCCGGGGGTCGCGGCGATGCTGTGTCACAATCCCCAAGGCCATGCAGTCTGTAGCTGCACCTACACAGGCCGGGTGGGGCGTGGCTGGTTCACCTCGAAGCACCACTTTGGGCTCCATTACTCGGTTTTATAGAACAATTATTTTTGATGGAAGGGTTTGGAATAGACTTCCACTTTCCTACACAAAACCAGTCGGTAGAACCCCAAAATTAGAGCTGCAGCACATGTATATGTCAGTGGATTTGTGCCCGTAAATGTTTGCTCTTCTCTGCGCTAAGATCTCCATCCTGGGGATATTCGGCCACATGTTTAATTTTGTGCAACTGGTCGCATCCATGGAAAGGAAAACACCTGAGCGAGGAGCCTGAACCACCGGCAAAAAGGGAGAGCACTGCGGGTCCCCTCAGTGTGTGGAGCTTAAACCTCCCACACAGGGTGGGGGTCTGGGCTGATAGATGAATAGTGCAAGTTGGTTTTCTGTAAAAAAAATCATATAAATTGTTGTTTTGTTAAAAAAAGAAAAAAAAAACAAAACACCAAACTTTATAGGGTGAATGTTGGTTGGTTTGTTTGTTTGTTTGTTTGTCCCTGAAAATTCCACATGGGACCCTAAACTCGGGTGTGGTTTTCCCCCTGCGGCTCTGCGCCCAGCGCTGCCCGCTGCTGAGCCTGGCACAGGCTCCGGGGCCGGGTGGCCCAGGGCAGAGCAGCTCCCCAGGCACCCAGCAGCCCGTGTCCCACAGATGGGCTCCGTGGCCCGGACGGGTTCCCTGTGAGGAAGATGAAGAGGCAGCTCAGCCCGGACAGAAAGTGTCCAGATGTCAAAGGGGTCAGGGCTTCACAGGGAGACTTTAACCCAGTCACACCATAACTCGTATACAGGAGGTTTCCTTGGTTCAGAGACACGCAGGAAGGCGGGCGAGTTGTAAAATTCTCCTTCCCGCCCCCAGTTACACGTCCCATTTCTGTTTGTGCTCAGGAGGAAGGCTTCCATCCAGAAAATATTAAACCTGGATGTATTCCCACGGAGGACAATGGAGCTGATCGCATCCTTAAAAGCTCCCTTGCCTTCAGCTGCTATTTCGCAGCTTTCTCAGAGCAGGAAAATAAACTCTCCAGCAGTTCTTCCCCTATCAGTGTGAATGTGCCTGGTCCGTTTTAGCTGGGAAGGTGTTCGCCGGCTGCCCGGGAGGGCGGGCAGCGAATAAAAGCCTTTGTGGAAGGTAAAACTGCAGCAGCCCCACGAGGCTTCGATTTTATTACTGACACTTTCAATTGCAAATGAGAGCGCAGGAAATTTTATAGTGCCTTTCATTGTGAAGATATCCCCGTAGTGGTTTATAAACTAGGAGTTAAGCAGCAAAGTACCACTAATGACGAGGAGTTAAGAGATAGTTGCTGGTGGTCTGGCTGGAAACAGCGTTCACGGTGCCTTTTCTGCTCCCTCCACCTCCCAGCCCAGCTGGGAGATGTTCGGTTTCGCACACGCAGGGTGGACCTGTACCCTCGGCTGAACAGGGGTGTTGAGCTGAGAAGGGTGCGTGTGGGGGTGCTTGCAGGATTTGACCCTAAATATTAAGGAGACCTTAAAAGAAAGTGCAGATTTCTCACATCGGAACAGTTTATCAGTTTCTGTGGCGAACTGGCCTCTCGTCGGCACGTGTAAAACCGCGGGACTTGCTTGTCTCTAACAACTAGTTAATCTTAACTGAAACTCCTCCAGGGAGCTGTGTGGACTGGGCAGCTCGGGATGCCGGCGCCTGACAACACGATATTCTTCTCCGGCTTTAAAATGTTGTGAATGGCCTTATGTAAATTTTCCTAAGTGTAAATTCTTAATTGCGGTTAATTATCGCACATTTTCATAACCACCAAAAGTCATTCACTTGCCGAAAACCTGACCGAAGAAGAGGCCATTTTCTGTCTGGTCTGTGTGCCGGGATTAGCTGTGCGGGAGCAGCCCGGGACTGATTTTACTTCCCTGTGTCTTTCTAGGGTGATGCTTTAGGAATTAATTAAGGACGGTCCCGGTGCTTGTGTGAGCATGCAGGAGGGAGAAGCCAACGTGGTTGAACGATTTCCCAGGCAGCAAACCAAATTCTTGGGGAAAGTTGAGTGACGGGATCCAAGAAGAAGAGTTTAAGTTGAGGTACGTGCTCATAACATCCTGTCCAAACAATCCCCAGGAAATTCGGCAGCCCCAACGCCTGGGATGCTGCTTGGGCTGCAGCGAGAGCCACAACCCCCGGTCCAGCGCTGGCGGTTCTGCACTGGCCTGGGGGGCTCGGTTCTGCCAGCACTCATTTTTGAAAAGGTTTTACTCAAATCAAACCGGAGGCTACGGGATGATGGTCTGCATTAGTCACGGGGGTGACAGAGGGAGGATGATGCTCAGCTCCCCGGGCAGAGCCCCCAGGGCTGGCACCCTGTGTCCCCTCCAGCCATCGGCCCCACTGGGTGCCTTTGCCGGGCCATTCTCATGCAGAACGTGTCGCTGATGGACCCATCAGAGCTGAGAACGATCTGAGGACAGCAGTTCAGTTCCGAGCTGCAGATACGCTGCGCACGCTCCTTCACCACAAATACTGGAGTAAAAGCAGCAGCAAAAAAAGCAATGGGGAGGGGACACAGAGAGTGAAATAGGGAATTGGAAACGGTGCTCTCCAACATGAGCCGGAGCATCCATGTGTCCTACTTCAGCTTCATTTCACCCGTCAAATGTGAATGAAACTCTCCCTCAGCACTTGGAGAGGGCTACCTGGGGAAGGGTCCTTGCTATATATCCCCAAGAGATCATAGAATCACAGCAGGTCACCGTTCTGTCCTCTGATGCCACTTTCTATCCAAAGCTCCCAAAGTCCTTTGCATCACTCCAAGGCCAGCCCTGAAGCACCTTCTGGGGTGGAGAAGTGTTACCTGCACTCGCTGGCCTGAGAAGGGCCTGGGAAAGGTAAGAGTGTATGAATGAGCTGGGAGTAAGCCCAGAGGCCTTTTCAAAAAGAAATGAGGTCCCTGAGACCAGGATTTCAGCTTCTGCTGCAGTCCAGAAGAGCCCCTTCCTCTCCCCCATCACGCTCTGCACTGTCTGGCCTCAGACAAACGTTGCTACAGGAGTAAATTATGGGAAGCCACCACTACTGGACTCCGTTCCTGCCTTGTGAGCACAGGCAAAGCCCTTCCCCTGCCCTTGAGCGGGGATGATAATCCCTTCCCAGCGAGGGCAGGAGCAGCTCTGGTGCTGGAGTGGAGGGGGCTCTGCTGGCAGCCCCCCCAGTTGCTGTGTTTCTCCCGATAGAAGTCCATGTGCTCAGGAGGGCAGTCTGGGGAGGCCTCCTCACTTCAGATTAGGCTGTAGCAGGCGTATCCTGTTTTCTAGGAAAAAGAGGATTTTGTGGCCAGCTTTGTTAGAGAGGCATTGAAGATTTTTCTTTGTCTGCCTTTTCGTTTGAAGTTTACACGCTGGTAGCCGCAGACTTTCTCGATGTTCTGGTTACACGGATGACACTTATTTTTAACCTTAGTTTTATTAGAGGTTTGTATCATGTGGTCCTGACCAGCCCACAGGAAGGGCTAAAAACTTCATGTAGGAGGGAGAAGCCTTCCTATTGCCATGTAAACAGCAATTCCCCCCAGATGGGAAAAGCCAGCCCAGCTGTAGGGGAGTCTGGAGGGGGGATTCCCACATGTGGCAGCAGGATGAGGCCTCCTCAGAGAGGGGACAGACCTTGCCTCCAGCAGCCAGAGCCCTGCCCCAGCGCTGCTGGGTGGCACAGCTCTGCCTCGGGCTCAGGGGAGATGCCAGGGGCAGGAAAAGCTTCTCTGGGGAGCAGTGGTGAGGAGCAGCTGGTCTCTGGTTGCTGTGCTGGAATGGAGCTGGGGGAGCTGGTGGAGAGGCAGGAGGTCAGCGTGGGGTTGGGCCGAGGGCTCAGGCCACGGAGCTGCTCATGGAAGAGGAGGACACATCCCACGGGATGTGCTCTGATGGGGTCTTGTGGTGAAGAATTCCAGGCAGTGAAAACGGTTGTTACTGTGGGAAAGAGAGGCCGTGCTGTGTGTGCAGACACGGGAAACCCCAGACTCAGCGGGAGTGTCACCACCAGCTTCAGCAAAAGGAAAAGTTCCTCCTGCTCTCTGGCCCGGGGTCACCAGAGGAGCTCACAATCGTCCAGGGTGATTCAACGGTGCTGGTGCTTCTCCCTACTTGCTGGAAGACTAAAAAGCATTTAGCTGTTAGCAGGGCATGGGAAGCTGAGGCCATCAGATGAAGAAATAAGAAGGCTGAGATGCTGAAGGCTGTAGGTAACGACATATCTTTGCTCAATTGCTTTATTTGTCCAGGATCTCCAGGCACATTGCTTATGAAACACAGAGCAGGTCCCAACTCAAATACCTGGGTGCAAAGCAAGAGGCAGCAGGTGGTGGGAGCCAGGGCAGAGTTCCAGGCAGGGACTGGTGTTGGTTTGCTTGGCCAGGGTGGCAAAGGAGAACTGCAGGAAGAAATTTGAAGTGGGAGAATATGGTGGGCAGAGAGGAGCTGGACCTGGTGCCACAAACCGGGGGACACTGCAGAGAAGACTGTAACTGAGCAGCTTTTGGTGAGGAGGAGGACTCAGGGTCAGGAGTGATGACTTATGTGTGGAAGGGCTGCCACAGTCATTGGGAATCATTCGCAGTGGAAGATGAGGATGAGGAGTCACTGCTGATGGGAATGGATGTTACCAGTCCCAGCTCTGTTGTGGTGGGAGCATCTCTCTTAGCTGGTTGGTCACCAGCTCCATGGATTTACAATACTGGCTGAGGGAGGCTGGCCAGCTGTGAAAATGGCTCTTGCTGGAAGGAATTTTTGTGGAAGCGCTGGGCAGCCCAGTGGTGCTGCTGGTGGGAGTCACCCTGCCATGGGGAGGGACATGTCTGTGGCATGGTGTGCAGAGGATGTGCAGGGGTGGGGAGGCACCCCCGGGGAGGAACCCCCCAACCTCTCTCCAGCCTCTGCTCCCTACTTACCTAAGCCCTGCCCATGCTTCCCAGCTTCTCACAGCTGCTCCAGCAACGGAGAGGAGGAGCTTTGCCCCCATGGCCATGTTCCCCCACTTGTCCCTGCCAGAGAGCCTCAGGGCTGGTGGGGAGCAGTGGTGGGGTGGCTCTGGTACCTGCCCGGCAGAGACTGCCCACTGCAAGCCCTCGTTTGGCAGGAACGGCCGAGAGCCTGGTGCAGGGTGCCAGCGATGGCTGGCAGGAGCCTAGCTCTAACATTCTCTTTAAAGGTTCCTTTCTTCCCCCGCGAGATGACATACAAACCCTCTTGACTGTTAAGAAATAAACTCACAGCATCTCTCTGTGGCTGTGTGTCGCAGAGATGAGGAAAAGGGTCAGAGTTTGGCTCATAATCTGCCCAGAGCCGCTTTGTTCGGTACCAGGCCTTTTCCACAGCCAGTGCGCAGACATGCTCTCCTGCATTAAATGATAACTGAGGGGAAGGGGGAGAAAGAGGGCGTTCCAGCCGGGCGGAGATTGATGGCAGGTCAGCGGGGCCAACAGAGGCAGGAAGGTTTCTGTAGAAAGGGAGAGGAGCCCGCGGATGCTTGAAGCAAGGGCTAATTGCACCCTGACAGTGCCCTAGAAACTCTCATGAGCACAACCCGCCAAAGCATTTTGCTTTCCCAAAACTGGAAGAATAAACAGGAGTAAAATCTATTTGCTCGGTTTTAATCTACTCAACAGAGTTGCAAATTAGCTTCAGGTTTGTGTGGTGTGTGTTTATTTGAGTCATAATCTCTGATGTTCCCAAAGGCTTATCCAGACCAGATTTCTCAGCTCCTCTGGTTCACTTGCAGGGCTTTTTTTTTTTTTTTTTTTTTTCCCCCACATGCGGGCACATTTGTCATGCTTGTGTTTTTCAGGGATGGAGGGGTCCTCTGGGGGAACCTGCTGTACAGGCCTGGGGCTGGTCCAGGCTCTTCCTGAGCAGTTCGGATGCTTTGGGCAACTCACTCTGTTTTCCTCCTAGCCATGAACCCTTATTTCTATCACACCGAGATAATCATATTCCTTCTTCTTACTGTTGTACAGTTTTCTGCTGGATCTAGAAGTCATAGCAAGCAAGCAGAGAAGATTATACCCCACGTGGACTCTGGATGCTTTGTCTTGGGCAGGAGAGGCGCAGGCTGCTTTCCTCGTCACCGGCACAGCCCTCACAAGTGTCTCGCCTCTGCACGGGAAAGGGAAAGAACAAACAGACCAAAAGTGACTGTAAAACTTGTGAGGCTTTGTCTGCCCACGCCGCGCTGCCCTGCGAGGGGCACAGGGCTGTGGTGGTGGGCAGAGGGACAAGGGCTCTGCCCGGTCCAGGGGTGCCCCTTCTCCCCCGGGTGGCTGAACTGCGTGGGGGGGTCTCTGCAGGCCGAGCCACGGACGGATGCTGAGCCCTGGAGGGGGATGCCGGGCACTGGGGGCGACACCGGGGCGCCGGCGGGCACCGGGGGATGGGGAGCCCCGGGAGGGTGCGAGACATCAGGGAGGCTGTGGAGCCCAGGGAGAGAGATGCTGAGCCCCGGGGAGGGGATGTGGAGCACCCGGGGTGGGGGCTGCGGGACACTGAACGATGTGGAGTCCCGGGCGATGCGGAGCGCTGGTGGGATACCGGGGCGCCGGGCGTGCGGAGCCGCGGTTGGAAGATGCGGAGCCCCGGGGAGGTGCCGGGCCGCGGGGGTGAGGGGCACTGGAGGAATGCGGAGCTGGGGGGAGAGACAGGAGGGGCGGGGGTGTGGAGCCCCCGGGGGAGCGAGCCCCGAAGGAATGCAGGGCTCCGGGAGAAGCGGGCCCGGGGGGCCGGGCGTTTGCGGTGCGGGCCCCGCGGTCCCCTCCCCTCCCCCGCCGTGCGGCGCGGCGGGGGCGGCGGCGGCGGAGGAGGAGGAAGAGGAGGAGGAGGGGCTGCCCAGCACGGGCAGGGTTAAAGCGCCATGTAACCGGAGCGCGGGGCTGTCGGGGGCCGGCCGGGGCGCGGGCGGCGGCGGTGGCGAGCGGCGGCGGCGCAGCGACCCCTAGCGGCGGGAGGACCGCGCCGGTTAACCGAAGCGGGGCGGGGAAGGCTCGCTTCGGTCAGCACTCCCCCACCCCCCGCGGCCCCGCGCTGATTGGGCGGTGGAGGGGCCAATCCGAGCGGCGCCCGCTTGGCGGCGGCCCAATCGCTGGAGTCGGGAGGTGGGACAGGGCGTGGCGTCGGGGGCGCGGGCGTGCCGGGGCGCGCGTTCCCGCCGGCGACAGCGGGAACGCGCGGGGCGGCGGCGGGGCCGGGGCTGGGGCCGGGGCTGAGGACGGGGCTGCGCTGGCCGGGAGGGGACAGGGCGCGGCCCAGGTACGGCACAGACCCCGGGCCCCACCGGGGCTTCGGCGGCCCCGGTGCCCCTCCCTCTACCGGCAGCTCCACGGGCACCGGCGACGCCCCGTCCCCGTGCCCGCCGGCCGTGCGCCGTCATCCCGGTGCGGCGCATCGTTCAACCCCCGCCGTCCCTTTCGCAGGTGAGGCCTCGCCGGGAGCAGCGACGGCAGCCGTACCGAGGGGGGGTCCTCCGCGTCTCCCCTAGGACCGGGACGGTGCCGGTGCCATGAAGGAGGACACCGAGCGCCCCGTGGCCCTGGGTGAGTCACGCGGGTCCTGCCCGGCACCGGCCCTGGCGCTGCCGTGAGCGAGGCTGGCGGCACAGTGGCGTCGACACCGGCATAGCCGGTGATAGGAACCGGGGGCCTTGGGACAGCTCCGGGGCCGCCGCGGGACCACGGCAACCGTCTGTCCCCGTCACCGAGGGCGGACGACGAGGGTGGCTGGCTGTAACCGGCCCCCGTGGTGGCATCACCGGCGGCGTCGTCACCGGCGGCATCGTCAGCGGCCGTCCCCGCTCTTGTCTCCGTGACAGGTTACGCCGTCACCAAGCCCGACATCCTGGCCGAGGTGGAGCGAGGGGAGGAGGGGGCAGCGGGGCTCTGTGGGGAGCACCGGAGCCCCCGGCCACGTGCAGCACCCGCCGGCCCCTCCCAAGGTGAGCGGGACACGGCGGGGACGGGTGGGACCAGGGGTGGGATTTGGGTGATGAGCCAAATCCTGCCGGACCGAGGGGCTTGGTCCCGCCGGGATTGTCGGTGAGGGGCTCACTCCCCGACACCTTCCTGTCCCCGCACAGAGGTGAAGAGCGAGGAGGGGGTGTCCCCACCGCCCGGCTCCCCCTCGTCCCGCCACGCCGGTCCCGGCGACTTCCCCGTCCCGCTGCGGGAACGGGGCTGCAGCTACTGCGGCGTCCTCGAGCCGGAGACGAATCCCGGTACCGGTAACGGGGGCTTTGTTGCCCCGTCCCCTGCCCTCGAGAGCCGCCGCTGCCGGCCGGGGGAGCAGCCGCTCGAGTGCACCGAGTGCGGCCGAGGCATCGGGCAAAAGCCAGACCTGGTGCGGCACCGGCTGGCGCACGGCGGGGAGCGCGGCTACGCCTGTGGCCGCTGTGGTCACGGCTTTGGTGAAGCATGGGGGCTGGGGGCCGCGGGCAGCCCCTGCCGCCCGGTTCCGTGTGCCGGCCGCTCCCCAGGGACGGCGGAGGGGGGGACGGCAGCGCCGCGGAAGGAGCGGAAGGAGCTGTCGCTGACGGAGAAGGTGCGGGTGCTGGAGATGCTGGAGGGCCCCAAGGTGTCGCAGAGCGAGCTGGCCAAGCGCTTCGGGGTGTCGCAGCCCCAGATCTGCCGCATCATCAAGAACAAGGAGCGGATCCTGAGCGAGTGGCACCGCAGCGGCGACCCAGAGCGCAAGCGCAAGCGGGAGGGGAAGGATGTGGCCCTCGAGGCCGCTCTGCTGCGCTGGGTGGAGGGTGCCCGCACCGCCGACCTGCCCGTCAGTGGCCCGCTCCTCCAGCTCAAGGCCAAACACATCGCCGAGGCGCTGGGCCGGCCCGACCCGGAGGCCAGCGGCGGCTGGCTGGCTCGCTTTGAGGCGCGCCACAACCTCGCCTTCGAGAAGCTGCCGGCGGAGAAAGGGGATGCAGAGCAGCCCACGGCGGAGCGCTGGGCCGGTGCGGTGCTGCCCGCTCTCCTCTGCAGCTACGCCCCTTCCGAGATCTACGCCTGCGGGGAGATGGGCGTCCTCCTCCCAGCCGGCTGCCCCAGCAAAGGCGAGAGCGCTAGCGACCGGCTCACCCTCCTGCTCTGCGCCAATGCCGATGGCTCGGAGAAGGCACCACTGCGGGTGGTGGGGGAGAACCCCCGGCCCCGCTGCCTGCAAGGTGTCAACCTGGGGCAGATGCCCTGGAGCTACCGTGCTGGCAGCCCAGCCGGCGTGACCGCCCCGCTCTTCGCCGAATGGCTGCGGGAGTTCAATGAGGGGATGCGGCGGCAGGGGAAGAGCGTCCTCCTCCTCCTCACCAAGTGCGAGGCGCACCCCTACCTCCAGCTTCCCAACGTCAGGATGGTCTTCGTCCCGCCGACCGCCACCTTGGCCCAGCCCCTGGACCGTGGCATCACCAGCGACCTCAAGGGCCACTACCGGCGCCGGCTGCTGAGATGGCAGCCGGCGGAGCGCGGCACGGGGCAGCCGACCCTCCTGGATGTCTTGCACATGCTGGCGCAAGCCTGGGGTGACGTGCGCCCAGGGCTCATTGCCAGCTGCTTCCGTGCCGCCGGCTTCAGCCCCGAGGCCATCGCCGAGGCGCCGGCAGCCGGCCCGCTTAGCCAGAAGCAGCTGGAGCGCCGCGCGCTGACGGACGAAGAGCTGGAACGCAACGGGGAGCTGGACGGGGATGGTGAGGAGGTGGGAGAGCTGGCGGCAGCACAGCCGTGCCCCTCAGAGCAGGAGGTCTGGGCCAGCCTGGCCACGCTGCGGCGGTACCTGGAGTGCCGGGCCACCTCGCCGGACCTCTTCCAGGCCTTCTATGAGCTGGAGGATGCGGTGCACTTGGTGTCAGCTGGATCCAGACAAGCCCTCACCGGGGACACCCCTCCGAAGCAGTGAGCGGGGTGGCCAGCACCTGCCCGGACCCGCTTGTGCCAGTGCTGGAGATCGGTGCTCATCGGGGCCACCACCGGCCTGGCCTGGCCACCATCTCCTGTGGCAAGTGCCCACTGAGTTGTGCCGTGGGGTTTGCTGTGGCCTCGTGGCTTGGGGGCAAACAGGGTGCCCCGCGGGGAGCACTGCTAAGCCACCACGCTCTGGATGTCACCCATCGGAGCAGCACTGGGGGGTGATGGTGGCAATGCTGGGGACACAAATCTGCTGCCAAAATCTTCTCCCCCGGGGGTGGCATCTGCAGCCAGCAGGAGTCATCATGGAGCTGTCCTGGGTGGGGAGGGAGGATCTGCCCTGAGTGGGGTAGGTGTGTTTGCCGAGGTGGGGACATGAGGTGGTGCTGGGGCATCCCCGTGTTGGTGGCAGTGGCTCCTTCCCACGGGGGACTCGGAGGGGGCGGGTGCCACCAGCTGCTGTCACCACGTGGTGCCCGGACGTTTGCAACAGGCATTAAAAAGGCTGAATTCAGCAAAGCGCGGCACGGGTGGTGGTTGGAATATTTTAACGTCACATCCCAAACCTCCCCTTCCCCTCCCTCGCCCTGGCCTGGTGACACAGACCCCCCTGTCCCTGTGATGCTGCAGCTGCTCTTGGGCCCCCACAACACACCCAACCTGCCACCCTCCCTGTCTGGGTGCTACGGGCATCACCTGCGGGCAGCAGGGACCTCGCTGATGGCCCTGTGGTGCCAGGCTGTGCCAGCCTCAGTGTCCCACATGCCACCCCCGGTGCAGATGGCACCCATGTGTGCCCTGGGGGGTTCCCTGTGCAGCCCCCCCCTCAGGCCCAGTGGGATGCAACAAGAGGTGAGTGCAAGGGGCACCCACGGGCCTGTTGGATGCTCTGTACGTTTGCCCAGGGGTTGCCTGTGGGGATAGATGGGGTGCCTGTCAGGGTGCCCATCGGGGTGCACAGGGCAGAGGGTGCAAGGGCCACCCGCAGAGGGGCTTGAGGTGCTGAGCACTACCGAGGTGCACAGGACAGTGCAGTGAGCACCCTTAGGGGTGGGCAGGGGGCAGCAGCACGCGTCCATGTGGGTGCAAGGCGTGCCAGGGCACCCCAGGGCTGCAGGGGCACCCGGATCCCTGCCAGAGCAAAGGGGGGGCAGGGGACACTCCAGGGGGTGCAGGAGCAATGAATGCCGCGGGGGGAGACACACACATGGGGGTGATAAGAAAAGGGGCGCGAGGGGCACCCGGGGAAATGCACAATTACCGGGCTGGACGCAGCAGAGACGAGATGCTCCGACGGTCCCCCCCCCGGGGGCTCACGCAGCCCCCGGGGGCGCACAGGACCGAGGCGCACCCACCGGTGACGCACCCGCTCGGGGGGTACACGTGTCCCCGCAGCGCGAGGGTACCCCGGGTGGGCGCGTGTGGGTCACACCCCCCCCCCGCCTCCCCCGGCCCCCCCCCTCCCCGGCCTCCCGCGTAACTCGGCGTCGCGCCGCTGGGCGCGGCGGCTCCGCCAGGGGGCGCCGCAAGGCGGGGCCGCGCGCAGGGCCCGCGCCGCTCGGAGGCGGAGGAAATGAAGGCGAGTTCCGCCGAGGCGGGAGCCATTACCCGCCGCCGCCGCCGCCGGGGCTGAGCCCCGCTCCCAGCCCGGCCCCGCCGCCGAACGGCACCCCCCCCTTCCCCGCTTCTCCCCCCCCACCCCTTCTCCCCTCCCCTCCCCTTCGCACGCCCGGCCCGGCACAGGTAGGCGCCGCCGCCCTGCCCCGGGGGGTGTTGAGGAGGCCGGGAGAGGGAGGGGGGGGTGGTGTGGGAAGGCCTGTGGCCGGGGCTCGGTGCCTGCCCCCGGGTCCCCCTCCATCCCAACTCCGGCCCCGGGCCCTTTGTCCCCGGTGCCCGGCGGAAACGCGAACAAAAGCCGCCCGCTGAAGGCCTCAGCCCTGCCCCCGGGGGTGCAGCCGGTAACCGCGTACCCCCGCCCCGGGGCACCCCCCGCCTCTGAGGGGGGAGGGGGGGGTGTGACCGAGATGCTCGAGCAAGGCCTTGAGGTGGCCGTCGGAGGGGTCTCGGTGGGGGCTGGAGATGCTGAGGGCGGTTGAGGTCTTTGCTGGGGGGCTGAGGGGGTCGGCGGGGCCAAGGGCCGCGCTGTGGTCAGGGCCCTTGCCGGTCCCCGCGGTGTGGCCTTCGCCAGGCCGGGGGATTTGCCGCGGGACAGAGACCTGCACCGTGGCCACGGTCCTTGCTAGCATCTTGAGGAGCTCAACGGGAGCTTGAGGTGTTCAGCATGGACAAGGTCTCTGCCATAGTCCCAGAGCCCTCACTGAGAGCTTGAGGTGTTTACCATGGACAAGGTCTCTGCCATGGTCCCAGAGCCCCCACTGAGCGCTTGAGGTGTTCACCATGGACAAGATCTTTGCCATGGTCCCAGAGCCCTCACCGGGAGCTTGAGTTCACCAAGGCCAAGGTCT
This sequence comes from Megaceryle maxima, assembly GCA_024605025.1. Taxonomy (NCBI): domain Eukaryota; kingdom Metazoa; phylum Chordata; class Aves; order Coraciiformes; family Cerylidae; genus Megaceryle; species Megaceryle maxima. Next base: position 3,292 of record JANHGN010019800.1, on the reverse strand, counting down.
TTGCCATGATCCCAGAGCCCTCACCGGGAGCTTGAGGTGTTCACCATGGACAAGGTCTTTGTCAAGGTCTTCACCATGGCCTTGAAACGCTTGCCATGGCCTTGGTCTTTGCTGTGGTCACAAGGTCCTTATGAGAGCTTGAGTTGTCCACCACAGCCAAGGCCTTCTGTAATGTCTTGGCCATGGCCTTGAGATGCTCTCCATGGCCGAGGATTCACCATGACCTCAGGGTCCTCACCTGGAACCTGAGGTGCTCACTGAGGCCTCAAGCTGCTCACTGTGGCCTAGACCCTTGCCAGGACCTGCATCTTGGCCAAGGTCTTCACCGCAGCCTGGAGATGCGCCCTGTGGCCAAGCCTCTGAAGTTGTTCCCGTGGCTCTCGATGTGGCCCTGGGGTGCTCGCCAAGGCCGTGTCCTGGAGGCACTCACTGTGCAACCAGCGGCAACTCCCCATCACTGTCAATGTGGCCGCAAGATCCTTCGCTGCGGCCTTGAGGTGCTCCCCACCGCCCTCAGCCCAGCCCTGAGGTGCTTCTCAGCACCCTCTGCATGGCCCTGGGGCACCCCCCGCGGCCTCTGCTGCGGTCACCGTGACCGCAACCCCGTGGTGGCTGGCTGGGGGCCCCCGGGCGCCTCTGGCTGGAGAGGGCCGGGGGCCCTCGCCCTCACCCTGCGCCACCGCCCACCGCTGCCCTTTCCTTTTCTCCCCTCCCAGGTGCTCTCGAGCCGGGGCGAGGGGATGCGGTGCCCCCGTGCCGCGTGGCGTGCCGAAGCGGCTCTTTAGATCCTCCCCGGCCCAAGCCTCCCCTGCCATGGATGCCTCGGGGGCTCTTGCTTCGGCACCCTCCTCCGCGGCTCCCTCGGGCTCCCGCAGCCCCATGTTCCCCCCAGGAGCTGACAGAGAGGAGTGGGGACCGAGGTTCAATTGTGCCCCTTCCACCTCTGCCGCAGCCTCGCAGGCGATGCCAGCGTCTGGCCGGAAGAGGAAGGCCAACTTCTCCAATGACGAGACTGAGACGCTGGTCTGGAATGTGGTCCGGCATTTCAGCGCCCTGTACGGGTCTGAAGCCCTGCGGGCTCACCCCGTGCGGCGGAAGCAGCTCTGGACCCAAATCCAAAGCCGCGTCAACTTCCTGGGCTACACCGAACGCTCCATCGACGACCTCAAGCACAAGTGGCGCGACCTGCGGCTGGACGTCAAGAAGAAGATCACCTCCAAGAAGCACCTGCCGATGAACCGCGCCGGCGGGCCGCTCCACAAGCCGCGCCTCACGCCCCTCGAGAAGATGGTGGCTTCCACCTTCTTGCAGGCCAGCCACGACTCGGAGCCCGAAATCATCTTGGACCCGGGTGAGTCGTGGTGGTTCTCCTGGCAGAGGACAGTTGGGGCAGCAGCATCCCGCGCCGCGGCCTCACCGCTGGTCTCCAGCTGACGGCTGGCCGGGGTACGGCACCGGGCCGCGGTCCCGCCGGGCGTTGGCATTCTGTGCTCACCGGCACCGGTTGCGGGAGGACACTTTGGGGTGATGACAGCATCTGGTGGGGCCACGGTCCTGTTATGTCCAGGGTCGGAAGCAGCGCACGCTGCAATTAAAAGCCTGTGGTGGAAATAACCTGGGATCACCAGGAACACCTCCAAATTTCTGGGAGCGGGTCTTTTTTGGGCCTTTTTTCTCTTTCTTTAATTTGGTGCAGGGCTTGGCCTTGCTGGGCACCCTCTGAAGGCAGCCGGTAACAGACGGGACGGGGTTTTCTTTCCCCAGTTCCTCTCAGGGTCCTGGCTCAGCTGAGGGCAGAGGGGACAGGAGCAGCTGCTGCGGTGCAGAGTCACAGTGTCCTCCCTCACCCGGCTGCCATGCGTAGCTGGGGGCAGCCAGGGGGGTCCCGGGTGGGCCAGGCCATCTCAGCAGGGCTGTGCCTTCCACCCCTCCCATCACCTGCAGAGCAAACCCGTGTCTCTTCCCAGCGCTGCCTCTTTAGCTTAAATACCCAAGAGATGCTCCAGAAGATGATGTTGGTGAAAGACCCAACACTGGTCTTGCAGCAGGGCTGAGCTGGGCCCATGGGTACACCCCAGTTGGGCTTTCTGACTGCCCAGGAGGCAAATACCCCCCTGTGCCTTTTCATTTCCACAAAGGGGGTGTGTCTGGCTGCTTTGTGTCCCCAGAGGACACCAGGTTTAGTTGTTCCTCTGCACTTGGCCCATCAGGCTCCAGTGGGGACGGGTGGGTGGCGCGGGTCTCGTTTCGCTCGGTTCCAGGTCAGGTTTGGGTCTGAACCAGGCTCCACAGAGCAGGTGGTCTCTGGGCTGAAGGAAGAAGCCCTGGGGCACGTGTAGGAAATGCCAACCCCCTTGGGGTGAGGGCAAGTTCAGGGTGGTTCTGAGGGTGAGCAGTTGGGCGGGGCGTCTGTGCCTCAGTGTGACCTTGTCCACCCTGCAGCATCACTCCCCTGCAGATTCCCATGGGACCCTTCCCCAAGAAGCCCCCTCCGCAGGGGCCCGTGAACCCACCAGTGCCGTGGCCTCGGCGGCTGAGGCTGGATCTCTCTCTGTCCGCAGATCTGTTCTTCCCCGGCGCGACCAAACAGTCCTTCGTGCACCTGCAGCCCGGCGTCAGCCATCCCAGCATCTATATCGACACCAACGGGCAGCCCTCGTCGCTGCCGGACGTGGAGGGCTCCGCCGTGCCCCGGCTGGCGGTGCAGAGCCCCGACCCCTCCGTCATCTGCGAGTACAGCCGCGGGGAAGGGCAGAGCAGTTCGGGTAAGGCTGCGGGGCTCGGGGAGGGGAGGCAGGGAGGTGGATCTGCTGGGAGCGCGTCAGCTGGTGGAGGTGGTTTGTGCTGAGAGCCTGGTCCTGGTTCAGTCACCGCCGAGGGGTGACAGGAGAAGGTGGCAGATCCAAGGGAAGGCAAAAGCTGTGGCTGTCCTTGCATCACACAGGGACCTGGGGGATCTGCAAGGGCTGCAGGGATGGGGGACATTGGTCTGCATGACCACAGGGATGTCCATGAGGGGTCATTCCTGTGTCAGGGAAGGGCAGGAGGCCAGAGCAGTAGCTGGGGATCACCAGAGGACTTTTAATAAAAGCCCTGGCTTGTATCCGTCTGTGCCAGCACCAGTGAGGCAGCAGGAGCAGGGCAGGGATCGTCCCCCTGCACTGGGCACTGGGGAGGCTGCCCCTGGAATCGTGGGGTTAGTCCTGGGCCCCTCCCTCCCTCCCAGCAGGACATGGAGGGGCTGGAGCGTGGCCAGAGAAGGGCAACGGAGCTGGGGAAGGGGCTGGAGCAC
>JANHGN010019799.1:0-16966 GCA_024605025.1 Megaceryle maxima | reverse complement strand
TTTTAATTCACTGCCATACGAAATACGTGTTGTTTGCCTGAGCATCCAAAGCTTTTCATTGCCTAATCCAGATTCACAGAATTACTGAGGCTGGAAAAGACCTCTGAGATCATCGAGTGCAGCCTATTCATTTAATTCTTCTGGAATATGGCTGATGAGCCTTGCAGAAGTGGTCTCATCAGAAAAGAACCTAATATTGGGGTGCAGAGAGCTAGGATAAACATAATGGAATACTGGAGTTTTAATTAGTGGACTCTGTTATTAAAAAAGTGGACTCTGATATTAAAGACTGAAAGCTGCTGTTCTGAATTAGCCAGACATGTGGCTATATCACAAATTGTACAAGGACAGCAATTAGAGAAAGGAAACTCAAAGGTAAGCTAGTGTACGACAAGTTCCCAAAAGCTTATCAGTTCTGTATAGATTTTTTACTTACCAGAATAAGTTCCATTTAAAAAAGACCAACCACAAACAACTGCTATAATTTAAAAGGGCCAATTTGAGGGAGTCAGGATTAGCAAAAGGGCAGATGTGCTGCCATGACAGCTAGCATTAGAAGCTAAATAAAAAGCTTGAAAGGTTCTGTAATTCTGGACCTTTCTATAATATGCAAATGAAGGAACAAAAGGGAAGGAAAAAGCTTTACAGAGGTCACTGAGGTAGCTAAAAAAGAACTAGGAAAGAACACAGCACAACTGGAGGCACAGATCAGAAGGAAGACACAGGAAAATGAGTGGCACTACAAGATTCGGAGAGGTTGAGTCATTTTAATTTTGACTAAAAACCTTACAAAAAATTTCAAGCCATAAACTCTTAGTGATTATGTGGCCTTGGCTGATGGTCCAGTGCAGGAGTAACCTGATGTATGGCTTTAGTGTGAAATGTGACATTTTTAGTAGATGATATCGTCAGTGATCCATCATGGTGTAATATGTAAGATTACCCACCGGAACCCAGTCTTTTTGCTTCGGGTGATTTTATTTATAGTTTGTGCAGGCACAGATGAGACAGTGAATCCAGGCTAACAGAGGGAGACTTAAACTAACGAAGCACCTTCTTTCTGGATCATGTTTTGAGACAGAGAGGGAACTGTCAGTTGAGCATCTCACATTGAAAAGCTATGGCAGGCTTTAAAGGGACACTTAACTCCAGGACAGGGGTCTGGCTGTTTGCTCTCGGTTTTGACAGTGAGGCAGAATAGTAAGGGTTGGTGTTTCAAGGGAGGATGGTGTTGTTTTGATTTAATTTATTTTCCTCTCTCCGATTGCCATTTGGGAATGAATGGCTTTGAACTCTTAATTGTGTATTTTGTTTTTATCAGAGCACAGGCCCGTCCTGTCCTTTCTCACTACCCCCTCTTTTCTCCTGCAGCCCTCACTTTACTGCTTTCTTCCTTCTTTTTCCTTTCATCTTCCACCCTGACAATAAACAGTCTGGAGCTGAATCCAGAGAGCAGAAACAGCTCTGATTCCCTCCTCACCCAATAAGGATCCCAATAAAACTTTAAGATGGCATCCAGATCTTAGCTGTGTGGTATAGGGTCTGTCTCTAGTGAAGAAGAAAGCAACACAGCATGATGAGTCAAGGAGAAAGACTTCCCTCAGTCAATCTTCCACACTTCCACAGAAGGTGCTCCCACATTAGCAGGAATGTTTTTGTACAAGGAAATGAACACTGGGAATGGAAGAAGCAGCAGCTTGGGAAGAGGTGGAGCCTGTGCAGAAAGGATGATGAAGATGCTAAGGATTAAGAGCCTGGTTGCCTCTTGATGCACCAGGTATTTATGTCAGTAATTCTCATTAGGTTTAATGTGAATAACAGTCACAAATCCCCTGGGGACAGAGAGAACAGATTCCTTAATGTTTCCATGAGGAATACTTTGAAACCTTCATAAAACATTCATATTTAATGGAAAGGAAAACATACTTTAATAAAACATGTTTACCACCAATCAGCAGTAGGTATTTTATCGACTTGACTATCATGTACACCATCCTTGCACTGCCAGTATATATTGTAAGGCTAAGATCAGTTTACTTCACGCTATTAATTTGGTTATCTAATATTAGCAGTTAATTTTACTGTAACCTCAAAATGGAGTATTCTAAGTAAGGCAGAATGAACCCAAGTTTACAGAATAGTTTCTTTTTTTCTTTCTCTAAGACCCTATTTCTGAATGTGACTTCAAAGGCAGATATCTGCACCAAAAAAAAAAAGAAACAAACCAAACCTGCTGAGCTTGAAGCAATCGTTATTTAAGGTTTATTTTACTTCCTTAAGAAGATTACAGTTAGGTTGGGATCCCTTGTTCTGGGCACTGAATAAATGCAGCAGGTTTTCAGAGGGGTGGTTTGTTGACTAAAAAGGGGTGTCACAAGACACCTGATGTGCCCTAAGGTACGTCACCTGACTGCTTCAGAAGGCCAAAATGTCCTGAAGGCTCTGTGCTTTATGTGCCATTCCTGTGCGGATGCTCTTAATACACCACAGTACGCAAAGTCATCAGATGCCTATGTTCAAGCAACTTAATCCCATCTTTCAAATGCCTGCTGCTTCTAGAACACATCCAGGGATGTTTTGCTTGTGACTGCACACCTATAATGTCCTTTGACTACAGAAAGGCACAGGATGTTCATAAAACAAGGCACACGGCTCCTGAAAATACTCTGGGTTGCATCTACATTGGTAGTCAAAGAGCTACAAACAATTCAGAGAAGAGCAAGAAAAGCAACGTCTGCTCCATAAAACCCTTTCTCTGTCCTGGGGTAATTATCTTCATATAATAAGGATATTCCAAGTCAAACTGATGAGTATTTGCTGAGGATTTTTTTACTTATTGTAGGTTCTTTTCAATTCACGTGCATACGTTTTAGAAACGAGGATAAAATCTGTCAAGTTCCAGTGCAGCTGGATAAGTACAGGTGTGTGATTTCCAGTGCTTTATATACATTTCAACGGTTGCTGGCATTTCAACCATTGCAAAGCTAAGAGTAATACACACTTAGAGCTCAGATATCATGAGTAAAATCTGCCACACTTCTTGAGGAAATGTTAAAATGTTCAACATCCGTGTTTTCAACAAGTAAATAACACATTATAGGGCTACATTATGACCAGATTATATCTATTAGTTACTGCTGTGCACCATGTAAATCTCCAGTTTCCCCTGGGAAATGAGAAAATCATTTCAGACTTCAATAACTAACAATCAGTTATTGCTCTGGGCAATAATAAAGCTGAATGCAATTACCTAAAGTGAAGTTAGCAGTGTAACAAATGAAATACAGATTTCTTTCTCTCCTAAAATAAATGTAGCATCTCTTCATCACACACTACTGCATGGTATAATAGGGTCTTCTAAACAGTGTATTGTCTGAACAGCCTATTTGAGATTTGAAATATATGTGATTAAAACTTATAAAAGTTACTTTTTATGACATCACTTGCATGATTAGTGCTGGAAAAAGACTAATGGCTATGAAACTGCAAAAGTGCTCATTCTAGGAAAACAGATTTTAAAACAAGATTCTCTGCTCCCAGTAGCACTCCTCTTCACACAGTAAAGACAATTTACCCCAAAAGGGAAATAGAAAATTTCTGTTCATAAACTGCCTTTGATCAGATTTTCCTCAAAACATAGTAGAGTTGTAAATGCATCATTTCAATCTTCATATTTATTCTCCCTCCTGTCACATTCATTTATTATTCATTCTGCTAATGTGAAAAAGTACACTCTGCTAAGGACGAAAAATTTGTTTTATTTTAAGCTGATTTTTAAATGAAGGGAGACCTGAAATTCCTAGAAGCTAGGATTTTTCTTAACTTAGCCCTGGGTTGTATAATATAAAGCATATATATATATGCATATGCTTTATACAGCATATGCATTAAATGATTGTAGGATGAAGATTTGTGCCTATAACTTTGGAATGAATAATACTTTAAGAAAGAGTAAAGAGATTACATGCTGGATTAAAGAAAAATGTGTACAAAAATATTCAAACCTAAAAATTATATTGTTTTTCAGCTATGCTACCTTTTGCCTTGTTGTGTGAGGTATTAATTCTCTGTGCTGAATTATTGCTAATTAATTATTTGCAAGTACTTCCTCTTTGTCACTACAGAATTCAATCATCCTGGAACAGATTTCCCAGTAGAAAGTTAATCCTAATTCCTGATCTTTTGAGAAACCAACTTTTTTATAAAGAGAGGTTCAGTTTGAAACAAGAACATTCCAATTATTTCCAGATACTCGTCTTGTTCTACACATGACATTGAAGAAAGAGCTTCTTCTTATGTTACTGTGTATTTTTTACACCTTATCCTAAACTGGTGTTGACATTTCTTAACAGCTCCTTGGAAGCTAATGACCCCCCTTTTAAACTGCATCCACTATTTTGTTGTTGCAGGGTAGCTCATTAGTGTGACATGCAGCTAATTTTCAGGAATTTTCAGCCATTTTAGTTGTGTATTTATACAGTGCATTGTTCAACATATCATTAGTATTACTGGTATTGGTAATAATATATATACAAAATATGTTCCAGTCAGATCTGGCTGCCCTGCATTTGGGTAAATGTTTTATTGGAATAAAGATACTGAGTCAGTGGATGCTCTAAGTAGATAAAAATGCAAAGATGGCTCACTTCACTAACCCTGAAAATATCCATTTTAGGTAATTTTAGCTTATATGTAGAGAATTCTGACACAAATATCCTTTATTTTTTTATAGAATCCATGCAGCCATTAAAGCAGGGCAGCATCAAGATATGCAGCAGCTAGGATAAAACATTACAGTTGAAGCTGCATTATTTCAGTTCAGTGTTTTCTCAGTTAACTGGAACTTTGCTTAACAATATTTTGTAAGGTTTGAGGAATACCAGCTTGTTACTGTTCTCTCTACTTTCATTCTACCCTTGCAAAACAAGGGGGATGCTCTCCATGAATGCTGCCCATCAGTAGGAGTTTAAAATTGTGTCCAAACTCTGGGTCTGATAACATTTAGATACAGTTTTCATAGGGGAGAATGAAACAGAACTGTATCACAGTCAAGGGGAATTAAGGAACTAATCACCTCCTGCCTTTGGACTTGTGGCCAGCCAGGAAACACGGGTTATGTCTGAGCTTAAGTGCTTTGAAGTGCCGATAGAGAAATCATCACCATTATCCCTGGATTCAGGCTGTGTAAAAATTCCATCTGCTTTTCCTAGCAGGTGATGCCAGGATCTTTCTAGGAAGGATCCTTCTGCCTTGTGTCAATCATTATCAAAGGGAAAAGGTGTTGGGGGGGGGGGGGGGCAGCCCCCCCAGGCACAGCATGCCAGCTGCGTAGCGAGGGAGCTGGTGACTGCAGAGCACTTGCCACCACTGCCACCATCTCCTGGACACTGAAAAAGGACGAGCAGCAAACATGGTCCAGCAAAAAGCCCTGAGGTCTCTCCTGTACTTCAGTGGCCTGTAGCCACGATGCATCCTATCAATTAGGCAAAGGCTGTCAAACTAAAAGACCTGCTTTCTAACTGTGAAATTGCTATTCAGCTAATTAGGAAATTTTGGAAGACCACTTATGTTTGTGGGAAGAACTGGTAAGTGGGATAAAAGCGTGATTTTCCCAGTAACAAAACAATAGAGCACAGTAGAGGATGACAATATCTTAAAGATACTAAGAAACAGAAGAAAAAGAAACTATTGTTGAAGATATGTCTCTACTGAGGGTTTGCAGGGAATTACGGCAGGATACACGTGCTTTAACATTTTTGCCAAAGCTCCAGCTAGAAATATAAATTCTTTTTGATAAAACATGAGAACAAGGTTGGCAGGTAGTAAATAACACTGAGGACAGAATTAATATAGTGATAAGAATCTGTTGCTAATCTGGAACCTTTAAACCACTTTTAAATGAAGTCAAACAAAAAATTACAAGTGATACCAACAAAGGTGGGAGGTTTTATTCTGGAAAACAATGATTTGAAACAGTTATGGGCACTGATTCCAAATGATTCAATGAAGTTTGCCAAAATAAAGCTTTGACAAAGTACATACTCAGTTGCTGGATATAAAATCATGTAATAACATGCTTTAATTCTGAATTTGTCACTGATAGAAAATGTTTTGGATTAACTCAGGCACTTATGTCATCTGTATTATTTTTTGAGTATTTTGAAAAATTAGCCAGACCACAGCAGACAGCTGTAAAAATTATGTAAGAGCTGAAGGAAATGTCTAAAAGTAAGAAATACCAAATCTCAGTAAGTACAGTTTATTAAAAGGAGGGTTAGTCTGTGGTCTGATTACAGTGTAGAATCACCTTCATGATGAAAAGCTGCTGAAGATTTCTCTGGTAGATAAAGAGAGAACAAATGCCAATAGCTGAAAGAGGGAATCAAACAGATTCTAATGAAAAAAATAAGGAACAACTTTTTTTTTGGCTGTTATTTATTATTTCAGGTGGGTTTTTTTAATCTTAACTATGAAGGTGATGAATTGTGGCAACAAACCACATCAGAAAAATGAAGGATTCTTCACCTCTGGATTTCCATAATAACTTTGCAGGGTGTATAACACATTATGCTCAGACCCAAGTCCCTGTGTGCAGCAAACCTCAGCATTAACAGATGAGTGGGCAAGTTTTGATGGTACAAGAAGACCGTGAGATCAGATGATCTCACCTTCTCTTCTGAATGTAAATTATGAATCTGGGAAACATAGGCATCGCTGTCCAGGTGTCCGTGACAAACTCTGCTTTCTCTGAAATAGGTATAAACTGTCACAATGAGTGAGACAAAACTCTGCAGAAGCCATGCTTACTTCAGTCTGATTCACATAATCATTTAACTGAATAATGTTGTTACCCATCCATAAAATATATGAAATACATAAAAGTCTAACACTACCCACATAAAACAAACACTAACTTACAAGAAGTACTTTGAAGAAGTACTTTTAAGTAGCCTTAACCACTAACTATAATATAAATGCTACTGTGATGGCAGTAATCTTAAAATAACAAGATTTTTTTTTTTTTTAAGAGATGAAAGCCATATTTATCCACTTGAGATGCAAATCTATATATAGAGAGAGTTTTACCATAAAGTATGGAGTTTCTGGTTAAATTATAAATTTTCTGTCAGGAAGGAGCAAAAGCAGGGCTCCACCACAAGGCAGGTTGGTCGGGAGCTGCTGGCAGTCACAGATCAGGCATTGCCCTCACCAGCAGGACCCAAACCCACAGCACGTGATGGGCAGGCAGAGTAAGGGAGATAACTGGGTCCACTGACCATTCCAGAGAAGACAAAGCAAGAGAATAGGTCCATGGTGAAACAAGGACCTCTGTTTAGCATCTTCATTAATGATCTGGATAATGGAGCACAGTGTTCCCTCAGTAAGCTTGAGAAGACCCTGTTCTTGTCCATCATTTGTATGGATAGCTGTTTTTCCCATGGTGTATATGCAGTTCTTATTGCTGGATTTCATCAGCCATTTAAAAATGCAATCCCTGAATATCAAGGTATATTTCTGGTAATCTTTGAAGACAGTTTTACTTTGTATAATCAAAATTTTTGTTGTTTTACTATCGAGTCGTTTAGGACTGTATTGAAAAGCATGGATCCCAGACAGATCATTGTGATATGACACTATCCCATTGGTACAAAACCAGAGCAATTGTTTCTATTTTTTTTTTTTTCCTAGCCTTTGTACAAGAGAAGTAACTTTCCTTTTATGCCATAGAAATTTTGCTGTTTGGGCTTTCCAGTTAGAATATTTTGACCAGTTGTCTTTAGCCACATTTTTAGGTGACTGTTTCAAAGAATAAGAGTTGTCGGAGGCATGACCCTCATCCTCAAAAATTAAGGGCATCTGCTCCCACATGTGGCATTCATACAGCTCTTTTTGATACTGTGGTTTCAACCATTTTCCCTAGTACAGGTCAGATGTGCTAATCTGCAGTTTCCCAGCTCCTCCCTGCTGCTCTTTGTGCCTCACTTCCCCATCTGTAAAACTGTGATGCCACTAACCCTTTAACTTATAGGCCTGCAATGAAGATTAATTAATTTTTTTGGTTTGATTCACTCAAATATGAGTGATATGGATGACTATAAGGCATCTAAACTATTGAGAGAAGTCTACTAAGTAGCAAATAAAAAAGGAAGAACAAACAATAAGCAGCATTAAGAAATAAAATACTGAACTAACTATTTATAGCATGCTGAGTAGAAGCATAGAGTGTAAAGCTGAGAGGGATGATTATCACCCCCTAGTTTGTTTTAGAGCTTCTCAAAAGCCAGGAGATGTCCTCATTGAAAAAGGTGTTCTTTTCTGGGAGAAAAAAAAAATCTATTCAGTAAAACAATGGAAAATCCAGCATAATGCTTAGAAAAAGTGTATGCCCTCTTTCTGTTCTCACTTTGTCAAGCTTGAACACTCAGATATTAGCTCTTTATTTTTCTTTTCTAATGGTATATAAAGGTTGAACAGCTCTTTGTTACCAGAGTTTGATTGCTCAGATAGCTTTTCATAGCTAGTGACTGGACCATTCAGTAAATTTCCATTGTTGCATTAAGCAGATTGAGGTTTATGAGGTTGGGGTATTACAGAATCCCTTTGGCTGGATTTGCAAAGAGACTTAGACATCTAACTGCTGCTTTAGGTGACATTCACATGAAGGTGAAGTCCAACATTTCATTGTCCCTTAGACACTAGACTCTCAGAGAGTTGCTGCATCTTCACAGCAGTTTCATCACTGTGAAATCATAGAATCAATCAGACAATGGTTTGGGTGGGAAGCGACCTTTAAAGGTCATCTAGTCCAACCTCCCTGCAGTGAGTAGGGACATCCTCAACTAGAGCAGATTTCTCAGAGCCTCGCCCGACCTGGTCTTGAATATTTCCAGGGATAGGGCATTCCCCACCATTCTGGGCAACCTGCTCCAGTGTTTCACTACCCTCATTGTAAAACATTTCTTCCTTATATGTAGGACAAATCCACCCTCTTTACTTTAAAACCATTACTCCTTGTCCTGTTGCAACAGGCCCTGCAAAAAGATTGTCCCCATCTTTCTTACAGGCCCCCTTTAAGTACTGAAAGGCTGCAATAAGGTCTCCCCAGAGTCTTCTCCAGGCTGAACAACCCCAGCTCTCTCAGACTGTCTTCACAGCAGAGGTGTTCCAGCCCTTTGATCAATTCTGTGGCCCTCCTCTGGACCAGTTCAAATAGGTTCATGTCATTCCTGTGTTGAGGACTCCAGAGATGGACACAGTACTCCAAGTGACGTCTCACGAGAGCGGAGAAGGAGAATCACCTCCCTTGACCTGCTGGTCATGCTTCTTTTGATGCAGCCCAGGATATGGTTAGACTTCTGGCCTGCAAGTGCACATTGCTGGCTCATGTTCAACTCTTCATCCACCAGTACCCGCAAATCCTTCTCCACAGGGCTCCTCTCAATCCCATCATCTCCCAGTCTGTATTGATACCGAGGATTGCTCTGACCTAGGCACAGGACTGTGCACTTGGGCCTTGTTTAGCCTCATGAGGTTCACACACAGGGCCACTTCTTGAGCCCGTCGATGTTATCCTTGTATGTTATCCTGTCCCTCAGGCATGTCAAACACACCACTCAGCTTGGTGTCATCTGCAAACTTGCTGAGGGTGCACTCGAACCCACTGTCCACATCATTGATGAAGATACTAACCAGCACTTGGCCGAGTATTGGCTTGATAATATTTGATCTTGTGGGACTTTTCCAATCACACCTTATGCAAAGTTTTCCAATAACATGACTTTTCATTGAGAAGAAATTCCTTTTTCTTGCAGTCCAGGGAAAAGGGTATTCACCTGGTGGGAATCGTTTTCAAACCCTCTTTCTGCTTCGTTCAAAACAGACTAGAGTTCAGGTCCCACACTTGCTAGGAGAGGGCCCTAAGGATTCTGCTGTCGGGTAACTTGGACATATGAGAAGAAGCTCCCTGCTTCTCTACTGATGTGTTCAACTCTGTTTTAGCTAATGGAATAGTTGTGTGGACAGGGGGGCAGTGCATAATTCAGTTGAGGCACACATCTGGGATGGGAGACGAGTAATTTCAAGTCCAATATGTATAAAATGGAGGAGGTTTCCGAGGGAAAATGAGGAGATTGCATCAATTTAGTAATCTGGGGCACCATCCACAACATAGAGAACCCGGATCCCAAAATCTCTTAGAAATAACTTATAAAATTGTAAATAGGTTTTAGATTCCCATATGACTATGCTGATATTTGGAGGCAGAGCATTTCTCTGGTAAATTTTGGCATGGCAAAAAATAGTGTCACGGTACTTTTCAGTTGATGTGATTTTTCCCAATATAAAACACATCATTGTAATTATCTGAATAAATCAGTAAATAAGAAAATCTCCCACAACACAGACGATGGTTGTTCAGGTTTAAGAACTGTATGTATTACATAGAATCATATTTCCAAGGTCTGTGTTAGGAAAAAAAGGTTGTATATTATGTTATTTATCTTCAGTTGGAATCAAGATATGCACATATATATATAAAATTAGTATTGAGGCGTGTCTGGATGTTAGGATAAGAACAGACAATCTCTACCATGTAGGAAATGTGTTCATATTGTAGAATATCAATAAGGTTGGGGTTTTTTTTGTTTGTTTGTTTGTTTTTTCTGGAAGGTCCCCAAGCAAATTACAGCTTACCTCTGTTTTCTAACAGGGCCTGTTCCAAAGACCTGTGAAGCTTCCAATTGACTCAACAAGCTTTCGATCTGGTCCTAAAGTAGTAAAACCTTTGCTGAATGTCTATAGATAACCACTTAGTCAGTGCTGGCTTAAGAGAAGAAAAAGGAAATAAATTAAATGCATCTTGCAGTGACATAAGCCTCATGAAGAATTAACTAGGATAAGCACTTATTCTACTTGGTGCACTGTCGATCTGAACAAGGCAGACAAAAATAATAATTAAAACATAACTTCATGCTGAGATGAAACTTTCAAGAGTGTCTACTGTGTTAAGCTTATGATTCTTCTGGTTTTGTATTTGCAAGCATAATTATGTCCCAGAGGCAACAGGAGCTAGTGCTTGTCAGTCCCCATTTCCCCTTCCGATAGAAGATTAATTTCTTTACACAGAAATCCAAAAGTTGATGCCAGAGCAATAATAATAATGTAAACAAGCCTTTTATTCTTTTAATCTGGAATGCATAATTTAATGGCATAGTTGTATAAATAATGAAAATACCACATCTACTTTAGACAATTAAGGGTAAACTGAAGGTAACATTTAATGTAGTATTGATTGACTGGATCAACAGAATGACGGCAGACAACTGTATGGATGATAGCAGTTAGGAAAATGCTACCAAGTCTATCAATACAGATTAAGTAGGGGTGGGATGGAGTAGACTTGATGGCTCAGAGTACTGGTAATGGAATATGGAGCCTTTCACCTCCAGCACACTGACTCGAGACAGTGTAGGTCAGTCTGTGACTGAAAGTCATTACCATCAGATGGTTCTTCAGTGAAAAGAGTTTGTCCTAATGGCAGGCTGTCTGTGTCACAAAATGCACCATCTATCATGACTGACACCGTGTTGAGATTTTCAGCTGGAAGGCTGGATGGAGCTCTCTTGGCATGCCTTCTGCTTCTGCAGGGAGCAGGGGTAAGGACAGCTGTCCGGGGCTGCTCTGGTACGGGCTATGCTACAGAGGTTTCAGGAACATCTGATTTTAGGGAACATGGTGCTAAATATTAACCAAGCAAAGAGCAGGAGAAAGGTGCCTGTGCTACTGAAATTTAAGACAAGTTACAGGAGCTACCCTGGCACACTTGTCTTTTGGATGGATTTGAGAGTAACAGTTACAAAACCAAAACAGGGCTTGTTTAAAAAAACAAACAAACAAACAAAACATGAATAAAAGTGCAGTGGAAGCCAGTATCCTCTGTTACTCAGAGTCTAGAAGCAACAAACTAAAGCTGAGTGAAAACAAGCTGGGATGGGAATAAAGGATTTCAACATGAAGACAAAGTGCCTGCAGAGCTGGCCCAGGGATGGAAGACACTGGAGGCATGCAAAGTGAGGAACAGCATGGACAATGGGATGAGCTATGGGAATTATTTCTTTTGGCAGCAGCTCTGGTTGGATATGAGCAGAGGAAAACTTTATCTGTCAAGGCCAAGAATGACATTGTTAGAAAATGACAGGAGCATAAAGAGAGCATTTTAGATTTCTGTCCGGATGGGGAATACTGTACCTTGTAGAAGTTCTGAGAGTAATGTATTATCTGAAAGATTTAATGGTAGCCTGAACAGCAGCCCCAGTTAAACAGCCATTTTACTGGCAACATTCAGGGTACACTCACGTTCTGGACATTCAGGATCTGGACGAGAGACGAGGCAAAACTTTTACACAGCGAAGTGGCAAAAAATGAATAGAAAAAAACCCCAAACATTCTTCCACATCTTCAAATTTAAGCTGGTGGTTAAACATATGGGAGGAGACATCAGGTTAGACAGGAGACAAGTTGCTGCATTTTGGGGAGTTCATTTTTTTGTAGGTTAATTTAATTTGTGTCGTCAACTTGGAACAAAGATGTTGAGCATCATTTTCCAATCTTTTACCTACTGACCTCCAAAAGTTCAGGGGCTGCTTCTAGGAGCTCTGCAAAACAGAAATAAGAAAAAGAAGCCCATTTTCAGTAGTCTTAACTTCTAGTCAAATGTTTTTCACAGATGATAAAGCTGAAAACCACTGCATAGAAGGAAAACAAAACGGGACAGCTTCTTATGAAATTGTCAAAGTTGAAGACCTTACGAAGAAATGAAAAATAGGGAAACCAGGAAAAGATAGTAACTGAAAACAATAGCTGATACATTTTCTTCAAAGTTTTGAGAGATAAAATGAAAACATGTAAGCGTAAAAAACACTTTGGGATTTTTAAAGTCATCTGCTCAGGAGATAGGGCACCAAATTGATGGGTGTGGCAAGATCAATAAAATATTCCTCTCTGATTTATACTCATTTCAGCTGTAGTTACATATTTAGTAATCGTATATCTTGTGTATTTATACCTGAAAGAGACAGATTGTAAATATCCTATGACACATTTACTCCATTCAGGCTGCTGCTTATTCCACAAAACACAGCAAGCCTGTCAGTAGCACTTTCTGTCATCTAAACGTCAACTGCCCTGCTGACGACTCCACCAGTACGCATGCCTTCTCTACAGAAGAAACCTCACAATGGGAAACAAACTTTTTTTTTCCCCCCTAAAATGAGGATTAAAGATGAAGAAATTAAAGACAGTGAAACTAAACCCATCGTTGTAGAGCTCCTTTTCATGAAGTCGTAATTCCTTGTGACTTCTTTATGACTTCAGTATTGAGGCTGCTGGGCATACACAGGTTTATTACTTAGAAAAATAACTTGTTGGTGAAATGAATATTGTGATTAGGTGAAATTAGGTGAAACGGAACTAGAACTAAATGTATTTTGCTACAAGGACTCACAAGGACAAACAAACTCCTCAGCAGTTCAGATGATGCAAAATCATGTAGCTGGGTACGTTGCTTTTGATGTTCATGTTTATTTATTTTGGTTGTGATTATGCAGTCAAAAATCACATGTAGCAGCTATTTGAATGCGATTGCTGTTTTGTCCATGATATTCAAATGTCCATCACCATAATAATGACGTGTGTTTAACTGAATAATATTAAAATGACAAAGGAATCAAACTAAAGTACTAAAATATTTTACAGGTATATGGTTCCTGGTTTACCATTATAAGTATGAAAGAAATAAAATCCTGTTGAAAATTCTCAACACACAGAAATTAGAAAAATCAGAGGTGCTGCCCACAGTGGGTGTGACAATCAGCCCCTGTCCTACATGGGACAAGACACCCTGAGAAGAAAACAGAAGGTTGTGGCCTGTGAGCTGCCATGTTCCAAGCAGCTACACAAGCATGAGATTTCTTGGCAGAAAAGGTACAAAATAAAGTTTTGTGTCTCATCACTTGGAATCAGGACAGGCTGTACTTCTAAGAAAGCTGTTTCATTTTAGCCATCCATTAAGTTTGGTACAGAAAAGACTGGAGAAAAACCCTGCAGTTTGGTATGCGCGCCAGACAGAAACTCTTGATTAATCAACTTCTCTGTAGGCTCATTCTCCACCCTGTATGGGTGCCATCTAGAAAGATGGGAAAGTTCAGCTGGCTATGGCTTTCACTTCCAAAGTTGCAAAGGTAAACAAATACAAATATTTCTCTTTTTTTTTGTGTGTGTGTGTGTGTGTGTGTATATCTTTCCTTACAGGGGAGTGTTGAACTTTGTTATCAGCTGCCATTTTGCTGGAAGCAAAGCGTGCACTTCCAATACTCATCAGTTTGCTGTTCCAAGAATCTGTGGCTTACTTCTTGCACCCAACTAAATGTGTTATCTATTGCAAAGGACCTAGCACCATTTCAAGGTGGTAAAAAATTACCTGACAAGGTTAATAATGTCCCATGTGTTATGTTTTTAGGGCCTTAAATCCAAGTTCCCACTAAAGCAGGCTTCTGATGGTGATGATGGGAGAGTGGGTAATTGCTTTATTGCTTTTCATTCTACATCTCCGCAGCAGTAACTCTGATACAGGTAGGTGAAATAATGGTAAAAACTGAGCGGAGGTTGCGGGGGGTGAAGGATGCTCCACGACTGAACTTTCAACCTCCCCGCAGCGAGACAGCCGAGCCGCTCCGGCTGGCGGAGCCAGGCTCCCAGCGGGCAGGCCGGCGCTGCGGGGCCGAGGCCAGAGGCAAAGGCCGAGGCCGCCGCTGCCGTCTCTCGAGGCTCTTCCCCGAGCCACCTGCGGGCTCAGCTGCTGGGTGCCGCGGCATGAGGGGGGGGGGTCTGGGTACCGCTCCTGCCGCTGCAGGTGCCACGGGGGCGGAACGGCCCCCACCCCGTCGGGCTCGGCGCCCCAGCCCCCTCGTAGGCCGCTGCCCGGCCCGGCGGGCGGGGGCGGGAGGCGGAGCGGCGGGGACGCTCGGGCAGGAGGCGGTGGCAGCCCCGCCAGGAAGAGCACAGGAAGTCGCCCCGCCGAGAGAAGAGGGAGGAGGCAGGAGGCGGAGCTCTACCGCTCGGCCCGAGGTACCGCGCCGCTTCCCGGGGTGGGCGCGGGGCTGCGGGCGCCAAGGCCGGACGGCACCGGCAGGCCTGCGGTTGTCACGGCAACCGCCCCCCTCGCGGCGGCGGGGCCGCGCTGCCCGCCGCTCCTCCGGCGCCGCCATTGGCCTGCGGGCAGCGCGCGTCCGCCCTGGCGCTGCGCTCGACCGGCCCGCTGCCGGCCGCGGGCCGCCGCTGCCATTGGCCGGGAGAAAGCGCTCGCCTTCGCTATTGGCCGCAGCGCGCTGCCAATTAGGGCGGTGCCGCCGGCGTCCGGGTGCCGCCCTCGGAACGTGGGCGGAGGGGCCGGGAGGGGTCAGCGGCCGCGGCCGGCGCGGACATTTTGGGTGTGGGCAAGAAAACCCCTCTCGCTCTTCTCCCCGGTGGCGGTGTGTGCTGGGGCCATGGGAACGAGATGGGGAGGCTCCCTTGGGTGGTACTGACGGTGCCACCTCACGCCGCACCGAGTGCTCCTCGGCCGCCTGGCCTGTTTCTTCTGTGCTCGCAGGTGGTGCCGGGCTCGGTCCCTCAACGGGCCGCGTGGCCTATTTGGAGGGAAATAGCCCCTTAACCAGGGTCTCTCTGTGGCGAGGGCTGCGTTCGAGGCCTGCTGCGGGTTCTGTCAGGCTGGCTGAGCTGGCAGCAGCCTGCAGTGCCTGGGACACCTCACGGCTCTCCCTCCTGTGCTGCAGCGTGAGGGGGTGTGTGGGGTGTGTGTAACCCCGTGTTACACAGGGTTTCTGGGTGTTTGGCAGCTGGAAAAAGAGCAGCCCCATGTGCAGTGAGACCAGGACGCGTTGGAGCTGCTCGCAGCCCGTGCGGTGTGTGGCGGGGCTGTGTTCTGTCTGCTGTGCCTGTGCAGTAAATCTGACACAGCCTGGGCTTGTTGAGCTGGCTGTGTTTACCTTGCAGGTGTGATGTGTTCTGGGTACATTGGACTCCTTTGTGTTTTCTGCAGAGTGCACTGGTTGAGCTTACAGTTGGAAAATCCTGGACAGAAATGCAGGAGCCACAATATTTCTAAATGTGAAATATTGGTGGGGATTTCTGGCAGCGGATTCACCTGGCACTCCCGCTGCTATGCCTCACATCAGCCTACGTGGCTGCAAGGACAGATCGCAGCACTAGAAAGCCCTTTTTAAAAGAGCTTATGGTATGACTGGGCTGTATGTACAGCACACACATTTGCACTCAGCAGCTCAATTACTTGTCATGTAGGATTGAAGTTCTTTGCTGTTGGGGACCAGGCTCATTCCTAAAGAGCTAGTCAGAATGGAAAGGTGCGTTTTGCTGAAGACTTGTTGACATTCTTTCAGCCTTTGCTACTGATGTGTGACTTCCATAGTGGAATACTGTAAAAAGTGATGTTTAAGGGATGCACAAGGGTCTGCAAGTATGGGGAAAATGGAATCTTAAGTACTGCTATTTGGCATGTCTTCCTTGGCCGAATCACTTCACCTCTGGGTACAAAGCGGGCTAGGGACAAGCTCTGTTGTTGACAAAATAGGTTGTTTTGCTCACTAAGGAAAAATTTGGCAGATGCTTTTGTTGACATGATTATCTTTGGTCATGAATTAGTAGAATTTACCCTTCTAGGACTTGTTTTCTGTCTTCGTGGAAGCCATAAAGATGTAAACATATTTCAGGTCAGTACTGTGTGAGCATAGAGGCAAGAGGTGTTGACTTAGAAATAAATTAATCACTCTAATACAAATAGTTGTCACTTTTTTTTTTTTTTTTTTTTTCCCCCTCCCCCCCCAAACACTAAAAATACCAATTTGTTCAAATATTTTTTTTAAAAGATACAAGGAAGTGCAGAATAAAAATA
>JANHGN010019798.1:0-17557 GCA_024605025.1 Megaceryle maxima | reverse complement strand
GGGGAAGAACAGGTTTTACTTGCTTTATGAATTAAGGAAGTCACATATATTGAAAAATTTAATTTTCACTTAAAGTTATCTCATCATATCTATACATAGCTTAAGCCACTATATTGGTCAAAATCTGATTTTGATTTTCAGTTTTATTGATAGATAAGACAACATGATTAAGCCTTCTCTGAAAAAAAGTATAATTTCTAGACATAGCAAGGTCAAAAGCATCCAAAAGTTCTAGCTTGTTCTACCAAGAGCTGGACTGGTTCCACAGCACCCATGAGAAGAACCCAGGAAAGCTTTTCTGCATAGATTGAATCATCTGTGATCAGTTCAGTATTTGAATATGTGATTGGATGAGTATTCACTATTCAGTATTCCTGAAAATTATTTTAGTGCTATTATCCTTTCCTTAGAATTCATTCAGCATTACATGCAAAGATCACCTGATGCTTTCTGGGCCCTGAGCTTACTGCTGGGGAGCAGCAGGAGAGGGCTGCTCCAAGGAGGAGAACAGCCAGAGGGCAACCACAAAGGGAGAACAGGGCTGGCAGGACACCATCCCACCACATCCAACAAGGAAAGCAGAGCAGGATCAGTGGTGGCTGTGGTGACCAGGGTCAAATGCAGACCAGGAATAGTCAAGTGAGTCTGTAGAGATGAATCATGCATGAGGTCAAGCCAGAAAGTCAAGCCCACAAGGTAAGGTTAGGATCAGCTAACGCAAGGCAAGGCACAGCATAACTGTATTCAAGCTCCAGTCTTTCACCTCGGTCCTTTCCTGGACTCTGCTGCAGATTCACTGTGCCAGGCTTGCCTAGCTCATCCTTCACCTCCTGGCTCACCTTCCTCTTTGTGAAGCAGCCCATACCTGTTGCTGTCTGACAGAGATTTTATTTCAGAAAAGATTTCCTGCTGGTTTTGTTTATTATATAGTACTACTGTTCCAAAGAATCAACATCCAAAAAAGAGATTAGGTACTAGGACACTTATCCTGGGAACAGAAAGAAGTTATGTTTTCCTCCTTACAAATGCAGCCTCACACCAGGTGACTGTCATACTTAGTCTTGCAGAAGTTCTCTCCATCTGTCTAATGAATATTTAATCACCTTTCTGTGGACCACTGAATGTTTAATTTAATTTTAGTACACACGTTTCACCCATGTCTGCTGAAAATTTAATACAGGAAGAGTCCCCCTAACAGGAACTTCAACTCATGAAGCCTGCTTTCTGTCTCTTGAGTCCTCAAGGTGAGTGCTTTAACCTCAAGGTAACCCCATATTAAGAACATTTTGTGGGCTGCTGGATGGTAGAAGTTTGAATTTCCTCAGGAAGTAAAGGGAATTAAAACCACATAAATCAATTCCTGAGTGAGTGCTCTAGCCTAGGCTATTACATGAAATGGAGTTGCTATCACCACTTCTGGAGATATTTTAAAAGAATGTTCTGTCCACAACTGCACTTTGGGAAAAGACTAATTCTACCCTGGACTCTAAGAGTGTTTTAAGAATGTCTATGAACAGGTGATCCTGAGAGGTTTTTAGTACAGGTAAAACAAGTTTTTGTTATTAGATGTACAGGCAAATGCCTTATGTCTTGATATAGTGCATCCTGGAGAAGAGTAAAGCAGAGTAAAGGATCTGAAGGACAAGGAAAGAACACAACCCAAGGAAACTAAGATCTGAAGGAATGGTGTCTGCCTCACTTCCTTCTTGATTTTTCCCTCAGGCTTGCTGATGATTCATGTGACTGCTGTTGCTTTTCTTTCCTCTGCCTCATGTCATTAAGAAAAGGAAGGATACCATGTGCAGTAACCAGAGTCTGGTCTATGCACTGTCCCCTATCTTAAACAGTTAATAACAGATATTATCCCATCCAATGTGGTGCCTGTGACAGGAGAAGAGCTACTGCATTGGGTTGTCAGGTTAAGAAAGAGGAAGCTTTAAATTGCTTGATCCAAACCTATTCTGAATTTTTAAAGTCCTTAGATGTGATAGGCATTTTCTTCAGAAGTAGTACTGAACACATCTATTTTTTTCAACTTTTATGCTATATCCAGTAGATTTCTTTTAAAGGCTTTTCTAGAAGGGGATAAAAAAGATTTGACTCACTGATGCCCCGTGCATTGGTCTTTTGGCAATATTACAAAGAAACAAGAAAAATCCTAACTTTCAGACAGCTTCCTATTTCTTCCATCTTAACTCCTTCTCTCAGACGGTATCATCAGATGGGAATGCAGGTCCTAGCATTCTTAACATCCATATTAGCCCCTAGGATGATGATGAATCATAGCTTCCACAACCTTTATCAACTAAGACTCTCAAGGAAACTGCATAGTTTCTAATTTTGGATTAGTTACTCTGACTAGAAAATGTTTTTTAATGAAGAGGTGTTCATTAAATTAAACTGCATTTTAAGTCCACAAAGAAAAATGTTTTCTGAGTCCTTAGTCTAGTTTTTAAAAGCAATGAAAGTCATAAACAAACAACCTGATCTTACTTGTTTCCTGCTATGTTTTGGTGTATGAATTGCTCTTTCTCCACTGTGACTATAACACCAATTTATGATCTCATTTCAGTTTTATTTCTTCCACCTGCACTTAAAGAAAGTTTTTCAATTCAATACTTTCAGTTATTGACATATGCATTCTCTTTCCCAGCAATACTTCATTTTAAAAGGACAATATAGTGCAATATTCCTCTTAATATTCTGTAGAAAATAAACCTGCAAAATAAATAAACTCATAATATATGTATAGGTAACCTTAGGATATCGGAAACTCGTTGTTATTGGATTTCAGGAATGCTTACAATTATATTTCTAAATATGCTGAGAATAATATCTCATGTTCCATTTGCTACTAATTAAATGTGCACTTTCATTAACTTGTACTTAATCTTTTGTTCAATGACAGACATGGAAAATATTGAAGAGAAGAATTAGACTTCACCTGGCAACTCCAGATGTAATTAATAGTCTGGAATTATTTCCACAGTCTAGAAATCCACATTGTTTCAGCATTCTGTATTTTGTTTGGTATTGTACAAAATCTGAAAGACATGGGTGTTATTAAATTGTTGCAAATCATAAAGCATATGTGAGTGATATTTAATGACAATGCAAGGATGATGAACACCTATATATTGTGCTATGGCAATTACTTAGAGCTGATGGGGCAGAAACATTCCCTTCTGTTGTTCAAAGATGGGGAGATACAGTTCGGGACGACACAAAACACAGGTTTGCATATCAGTGAGGATAATCAAGGATGAAATAATAATAATTATAATAATCAAGCGATGAAAGATAAGAAAGTAGCATCTTTGATAGTCCTCTTACTCATGAAGGATTCCTACATCATTATTTTTTATTTTATTATTAATATTGTTAATTATTTGTGCTGAGTGCTTTACCCCTCTAACATCTTTATTTAAATGTAAGAAAAATATGTGACTGGAAAGTATTTTTTTTATTTCTCATGGCAAGACTCCATTTAACAAGTTAGACCTCTGCTTATTCCTGAAGAAATTAAAACAATTTAAGATTATTTTTGTTGATAATATACAATGATCTCACGTGTAAATCCAGTCATAGATATAACTTTTTAACTACACGAATAAGGAACTATTCTATATACAGATAAGGAACTGAGTTATCCAAGAAAAATTAATATTAAAAAACCAATCCATTTGAGACTACTCTGTATGCACGTTAAAGTCTGTATTTTAAGAAAGTATTGAGATTAAAATGCTTAAAAGTTAAGAAAAGCCACACACTTGTGTGATGCATACAGAATATCACCAAGTAATCTTTTACCTTCTTTTTACTTAAAATAAAGAGATTGAGTTCACTTGGTCACATAAGAATCATGATGCTTCCTTGTTCTTTAATGATTCTCAGAACTTCTTTCTTTGGCCCCACTATTACTGCAACATCTTTCTCAAATTGAATGGGACAAAATATCGCAATATGATACATGTAGGTCTCCTCCTGTTTAAGAACATCTCGTTTAAACGATCTAATGGCTGCAACAGCCCTTTTAGTTTTATGCTTAAACTGCAGTTTAGACTAGCACAGCATAAATTAGACCTGTTGCCAAGGAAGTTCTTCCTAGACATTTCTCACAACGTCATCTCATTTTTGTTGGCACATATGTTTGTGCAGCTATGTTGTGAATTTTGTTAGCAAAATAATCCTGGTAAAAATCAAATAATTTGTTCTAAAGTCCACAATTGGCTTAAAGTGTATGTTTCCCAGAAAATCTACTGTGTGGTTCTGTGGATCCTCGCTTAGGCAGAAGAATTGATAAATACAGGCATCCAGCCAGTGGCAGAAAAGAGGACTGAAATATTTCCTTGAAAACAGCATCAGTTTGTGTTGACTTAAGCCGATTTTATTTTTCAAGACGCCTGAACCAATTTAATAACTGGCTTCTGCCAGAAGGGATGGTTCCTCCTCCTTTCTTGCCTGAGTTCTGCTGCTTGGCTGATCCTTTGGTGAGCTTTTCAAGTCACTAAATGAACAAAAAACATTCTGAGGGGGTAAGATTACTTTTCTGACAGCTTAGTGCAAGGCCTTACTGAGCAGAGAAGCCCAGCCCAGGCAGTGCAAAGCACATGGTGGGGCTGTGCAGATGGAAGCAGCCTGTGCATTTGCAGAAGTGCAGCCCTTGTAGGAAACCTCACCCTTGTTGCTGTGCTGCTGGTTAGTATACAGGACTATTCTTCATAACCCATAATCCCTGTTGGTTAATTAATACGTGCTAAGAGGGTTTTCCTGAGGCACTGCATTTTATTACAAAAAAAACACCCAAACATGCTTATCCCAGAAGATGTTCTAATCCTTCCCATGGGACAGCAACATAGTAACAGCACAAGCCAGAAGAGAGGACTCTGACATGCTGAAAATATATCTGTGTAGTTATGATGTTAACTCAACAAAGCCATCTTTATTTAAGGAAAAGAAAATGGTATAATTTTCCTTTTTTTCAGCTTACTGACACTATGTGTCAGTGGGACCTGCCTTCTTGGTAGTTTACCTCCTCCTGCAATTTCATGAGTAATGATTTTTATGGAACTATCAGCTACCTGAGAAAAATTATCAACAGTGTAGACCCAAGAACTGATCTTCAAGTTACAGTAGTGGAAACACAAGTGAGTATTTCCCATTCAAAAGGAAGCTTGGAGTACAGCTTACTGGAAACTTCCAACAGAAAATTTTCCACGGGAATCTGTAAAAAATATTTTCCCACAAACACAGCCCTATTTTAAAATCAGTCTGCCCAAGTCTTCCTGGTGTTTTAGCTCTTCACTAGAAGGTCTTCAGCTCAGAGGTAAGCAGCCTAGCAAACCATTCTAAATACAGCTTTTGCATTCAAAGATATTTTGGAGGGTGATACTTCATCAGAAAACATATCAAACTACTGCAAAAGTCTTTATTTTCTCTTCTAAGCTTCAGGTTTGAGATTTCCCTGTTGGCTAATTAATATGTGCTAAGTCTACTTCAATCAAAACAGAAAATGTGACAGCACTATTCAGAGCAATTTTATTTGCCTTTTCAGAAAAATACCTACAGCTATCGCTTTCAACATCAGCTTCCTGTACAACACTTGTTTTGTGTTGTTTTGGTTTGATTTGGTTTTATTTTCATGATGCAGTTTTTAAATAAGCTTCTTGCCTAGAACTGAAAATTACTGTTGGTCAGATCTTTCTACAATACCAGTCTTCATCAGGTGATTAGACAAGTGTTATTCACATTAAAGAACATTTATTTCTTACTCAAATCCACAGAACTTCACTGGGGAAAGGATATTTGCACATAAGAAGAAATCGGGCACCTCTGTATTTTCTGTATGACAGATTCTTGGTACCTGATGATGTCATTCTAATATGACAGAAATAATATTTATTAGACCTTCTGAAGCGGGGGAAACAACATCTGTCTTGTTTAATAGAGCTTTCTGTGACAGCATATGCAACGGATATTTTGTGGAGATTTTGTTCTTCATGAGTTATCTTAATGAGGAATGTTGTGTTATAATGAGAACAAAAAGCCCAAACTGTTGAAAAAAGACATTTATATTTTTAAATGTACTACTTCAGCAATTTCTCGGGAGCTTAAATGTGAATAAATGCAACAATTTAAGTTCACAATGTTTACTGTGGCATAATAACACTGACATTGAATCAATTTGATAGGAGAGACAGAGGAGATAAATTGCTAAAAATGCCAGAGATGCGATACAGTGTTTAGAATATGAAGCAAAAAAACCCCAAACAGTGTGATGGTGAACACAGTGATTTTATTTGTGACACCTTTAACTTCAGAATAGATTATAGCTTACTTGTAATTATGCAATATTTATGAGATGCATTTCTTTTCCTAAGATCCAGTGCCTTTGACTTGTCATGCAATAAACTACATCACATCCATGCACAGTTAACATAGGGCTTCTTTTGCACTAAAGGCCTGTGTTCCTAATATACATTTCATTGATCTGACACTAAAAGAGTATTAGTCAATTTAAAGACACATTGTCAACCCTTCACTTCTCAATTTTAATCTTCCCTTCTTGGCAGAAATATCAATTCAGTAAAAGATTTAACTGACGAAGGTTTTTTTTGAATTGCATTTCTCCAGTCATGAGGTTTCACTTTTTTTTTTTCTTCAGTTGCTAAAACTAACAAGTATAATTTGCCTGCAAAAGAAATGAAATCTTATATCGAATTTGGTATTGATCCATTATCAGTACAGGCAAGAAGACTGCAAAAATTGTTTCCATTAAAATGCTGCTTTTGTTTCCAAAGCTCTGTATGTTTTAGACTCCTCAATTTATAAATATACAAGACTCTGTGTGTGTGGTGGGGTGTTTCAGCTGGGGGAATAACTTTGACCAGGACTAACAAGCATAAAAGTCTTCCTGCAGCACAGGAGTTTTCCCCTGGAATTTGTTTTGTTTTTTGTTTTTGTTTTTTTTAATTCCAGTGAAAAATTAAACAAATGTCAAAATCTCAAAAGCTGCTATAGAGTCATGCCTGCAGAAATTTAAATTTCTATTTGTATTTATGTAAGTACAAATCTAAATAAATAAATACTTGGATTTAAATTTTAGTAAATACCCGTGACTTTTTCTAAAGACTACATTTCACTGGGAAATTGAACATCATCACAGAAGGGACATTTATGTAAGAGCTGTTTGGAAGCAGTTAGAGAAGGAGGGATATTAGGGGTAAAAAAGCCAAGCTAGTCTAGGTCGATATTTTTTCAGTGCTTTGAATGGTAAAAGAAATTATTTGCAGTAGCTTTTGAATTGAATAAAAAATTAGCAGGACTTTGGGATCTACTCATGTGGAGCAATGAAGAGCAAACCAGTTTTGTGTATAACAGAACAGTTCACTACAACTGTTTTTTGGTAAGCTGGGCTAACTCCACTCTGAAGCCCTGCAAGGAGATAAATTGCAATAATGACAATAAATGCTAAAAAAATCATTTTGACTGTCTGAAGTGCTGCCCAGCCTTGATTCAGACTTTCATTATTTATAAATGCAGACCTGTGAGACAAATGTGATATTGCACACAGATAATGTTCTTAAGTTGTGTGCAAGGTGCTATTATATATAATGAGTAGGTTTTTTCAGTGGCTACTTAACAACAGAAATGAATGCTTTTATCTCTCGTTGGTTACATAAATAAGGTTTAATGAAAAAGAGTAATAATAAAATGGGGAAATGTGCAAATGTATACAAAATGGAATAGGCCTTCCAATCCTTGCATTGAAAAAGCTCCCGCTGAAAGGAGCTTGTATATAAAATAGAGGCCAAGCAATAACTCTTGAGGTTGACTCCAGTATCTGGTATTGAGTTAAATAGTAAGGAATGGCACAAAAGAAAAATAAAAAAAAAAAAAAAAAAAAAAAAAAAAAAAGAATGGGATAGGTTGTCCTTTTTTATAGGCCTCAGGTGAGAAGTTTTCAACCCTGGGTAGTGACTTTAAACTACATCTGCAGGATTTATGTGTTACAGTTTTCTAAAATGTACTTCAGTTCACAGTGGGCTGTAGCATTTTATAGATATTGGTATATTACTCTACACCATCACATGGTTTTATCAGCTATTCACATGGATGTCTCATTAAAGTTGTGTAACCATTTTAGTTAAACAGAGGTGAAAAATGTATTCAGTCCTGTTCTGCTCCTTAAATTTAACATTTGATTAACTCAGATGGTTAGTAAGTTCACATCTCCTAATGCCTTTGGGAGCCTTGAGAGTGTTTATATTTACACTTGATGTTCTGTCATCCTTTCCACATTATTTCTCTGTGTTTGTTTCCAATTCTGTGAGCTTAACAGGCTGCAAAGTTGCAAAATGACATGTCCCAGGAGCTAAGTGGGGACTCGGTTCAAATTTGTCCACGTCAAAATCTTTAAGTGGAAAGCAGTTTGATATACAGACAGTTTTCAATTTCAGATTACATCCAGTGACATGTTTTGGTTGTGACTGACTTGCTAAAAGTGTTAATTAAATAATCTAAAGACAAAGTCAAAACACATATATGAGGATGAACAGGAGCCTCACTGGCTGTCTTTGCCTCTGATTTTGCCCACATTTTTTTTGAGAACTGCTCTCTTTGACTACATGTTATGTAAATAATGTTCTTCCATATTTTACTATTAAATGTCTCCACAACTTGCTATTTATAACGAGCAGAAAATAATAACTATTTTGCTGCAAATTTCTGTGATTAAGCAAAAGACGTTTCTTGCAAAACTGAATTTACAGCAACACTAGAAATTGTTCCTGGCTTGAGATAAATTCTTTAATTACACTGAATTTGCTTATGCAATTTATTTCATGGCTGCAGTCAAACTGTATGATAAATAACAAGTATATCTAGCCAACAGCTCAAATTCTGAGCTAATCTTAGAGCCTTAGTGATAGGGATGGGCTTTTTGCTTGATTGTACTGACAGGTTAAATAGTTTCCTTTGGGTACAGAGAGTTTGAGATTGCTAAAGGCTCCTCCAACTACTGATAATGGAGCATTTCATGCTACAAATGTGGGGTATCTTTCTTGAATTATAAGAGGATTTATAACAAGGGAATACATGACTGTGTTTGACATTTAGAAATATTCATTGAGCAATCAGTGACTGGAAGTAAGATTATACAGAAGATGGCTAATATGTCTTAACTGTATTGTAATACCCAAAACACAGTAAAAATACTTTTTTCTCTACTGATTTTTTTTTCCCCTGTCATCTAGACAAAAGCAGAGCACTGCAGCAACACACAGCTCTCCCTTCTGACCTTACTTTGCAGTAAGAGCCATTCAACTAGGATGATAATGATAGCATAGGTACAGAAGAAGAAAAAAGGGAAAAAAAAATATAAAGCAAAGGTAGCAAATGTCAAACTGACAAGACTTATGTATCACAAAGACCACAGAGGAAAAATATCTTGTCTTACCAAATATGCCTCTTTCACTAAACCCTATTTCCTTATACATTGACTGCTGCTGCACACTGGACTAGTAAAGGAACTCAGCTGTAACCATACCATGTAACTGAAATTGCTCATTGCAAATGAAAATGACTTTTGGTCACAAAAAGGGGTAGGGGTGCTATCAAATAAAATAATAAAATCTATTCCTTTCCTTCACCAGCCAAGATTTTCTGGGAAGTAGCTTTATAGAAGGTAAGAACAGTTCTGTCTCTCATATTCAACCAAGAAATCAATTATAGCTACTCATTATGCAAAACATGTTGTATTTTAACATGCCCTGTCAGAAACAAGAAAGTAATATTATTTGATTTCCAAAAATAAAATACAAGATAAAACAGTGCAGTTGAAGTAGCAGTATATTACTCTATTCCATAAAGGTCATAAAATGCAATCTAACCTTGATGTGTCCTACAACACCAACTTCATTTCACATTTTCAAAATTCACAGTTATATGAGTAACTCTACGAATGATGTCAAAAAACATCAGATACAGCACTTCCTGTTGGGGATTTTTGTCAGAAAACTAACTTTTCACCAGGTATTCTCCACACTCATCTAAACCATACCCTGTGTGTTCAAGGAAACATTTTGTTACATTATTTCATCACCAATGTTCTTGATCTGATTAACTTCCAAATCTGAGTGTGAGATATATTTTATGGAAACCAACTCAACAACAGTAGAAACAATACCTGCAAATTGCAAAGAATACTTATTTTTTCAATCCAAGACCCACCAAACACTCGTGTGTACTCAGATATACAATTCTCCTGCAAACTTTTCATTCATATTGAAGCAAAGAATACCAGTGTTCTTTTTCTCAGTAGACTTTTAACACAGTATCAGATATAAATATACCTAGTTATTGTGACCCACAATTTGAGGAAAAATTATGCAAGTTCTTTTTATATTATCAGTCAAATACTTCATATTATTCACATCTATCCTTCCTGACTATTCACTGGCAGAAGTAAATAACTCAGCAAATAAATACTTCTACTTATTACCACCAGGAACTTCTCAAAGGGAAAACACTGCTGAATTCTAGAAAAACTTTTTCCAGAAACTGCCTGGGTCACCACTGGGGAAATATGTGGCACAGAAAACTCCAGCTGAAATGGTTCAATTCTGACACAGGTCTCCACAAACCTAGCTTTTAATTATCATAAGCTAATGATCATATATATTTTTAGATGATTAGTGAATTCATTCAAGACAAAAAGACTGTATATTCAGGGATAAAATGCTGGAGACTTCCTAAAGAAGGGGTTGCTACTCTGACTCCAACAGAGATAAGAAGTTGCTTTGTTGGGTGACAACAGAGAAAACAATGTAGAATGGAAACTGCATTTTCTCCTGGAAAATCTCATACAGTATAACAGCATGTCTTGTCCTTCACATTTAAAGCATCACAGGCCTGTTTAACCTTCAGCACACTGACTTGGACCAACAGACTGTTTATACCACTACACTGAACAGAATCAGGACATTGCTCCAATTGCTCACCTGCCTCAGCCCTCCCACTACATTAACTGCTGGCATGTTTCCTTCCCTGACTTTTGCCAAAAGGCATTTCTGAGACAATACCCAGACAAAAGGTGAGAATCTCAGGTACTTTGAATCATTATCAGTGAATTATACGAAGAAATGTCACTCACCTGTGGTGCCTCCATCCAACAGATCCTGGAATGAAAACACAGAGAAAATAATAATTAGATACTACAGTTCCAGGAGCATCTTACACAGCACAGAAGGCCAAGTGCAATACAGTTTGGACATCGTCTACCTCTTGGCCTCAGGAGCTATTGGTTGTTCCTGTTCAGTTTAGCAGGGTATAAAGCAGTGTGGATATCAGTTGCCCAATGCTCAGTCTCACTACCTAGCACTGTTCTTACTCTGGAGTAATGATACAGCCAAGGCAGCTTCATACTGTCAGCGTTTAGGGTTGGGGCAGCCCACTAGACCTAAACCAGATGCTCTCTGTTACCCCCCCTCCCTCCCCAAAGGGGAAGAGAAAGGGAATAAGGGAGAGAGACTCAGCCAGTAGGGAAGGAAACTAGAACAGCTTGAATGAAAATTAAAATAATAATAATAAAAATGAAATATATACAGAGATATACAAAACCAGTATCAAACCCAGCCCCACCGAAGGCAATAATGTCACCATCACCACTGATGCTGTGAAGCAGGCACCACAAGAGTCCCAGACTGGGCCCAGTGACAGATGGGAACAATGTTAAGGAGATGGATCCTGGTACTAGATTCAGGAACACAAAGATCAGGATCACAGGCAGAACAGAGTCTCCCTCAGATGCCAGACATTGAAGAAGTGAGGAAGAAGCTGTAAGAAAGACCAAGACGAGCAGAATTTGACCCTCCTGGTCCCCCAGCATTATACTGGATATGCTGTCTATAGGATGGGATCCCTCGTTGGTCAGTTTGGGGTCACCTGTCCTGGCTGCTCCTCCCTGAAGGTACTGCCTTTTACTTTCTGCACCCCCAACACAGTGTAAAAGATCTAGCAGCGGCCTTGGTCTGCACCCCAGCCCTTGGTACTAACTCTAAACACGGGGTGTTATCACTGCCAGAAGCAGACAAGCCTGTGAAAACACGCTGCTAACTTCAGACAGTGCAGTTACAACAACTTAGCTGAAAAGTAAAATCACTGAACAGAATTAGTTCTGCTCTTACTCAACCCAGGACACATACAAACTATGTACTTAGAGCAGTCACTTTATAAGTCTTCAAAGTTTTCTCACTTTCCAGACAAGGATAATCTCATATTCATTTTCTGATAGTAAAGGAAGCATATCATGGCCTAGGCAGATAGACATGAATTAATGAGCTGACTTATGAAGTGGTCATATGGTATAGTGAAGAGGGATTCACAGTCTATGCTGACCAGGGAGAATATTAATACGGATTATTTTTTCCATCTCCTATCTATCTAACAGTTTTCCTTTTCAGTACAAACTATATTGAAGCAATATCCCTTGTCAGTATTTTTCACTGATTCTTTTTTTTTTTTTTTTCTTTTTTCTTTTATGCCATGTCAGCAAAATCTCTGAAGGGCATCAGAAGAGGACAGACCAAGGAATGGAAATGTCATGTGCTAATGAAAAAAGGTCAAGACAAATTCCAGTTTTCCAGGGTTTTTTGTTTTGTTTTGTTTTCTTCCCACCTATTATACACTGTGTCTGTTATTCCAGGAATCACTGGAGCACATGATAAGCAAGTGTTTGATACGTTGTCCTTTACTGCCTCAGGTGTTACTCTGACAGGTTGTTTTCCTGTTGCAGTTGAAAATACAGTTTAAGATTTAGCAGAGTGACAACAGCCCCTATTATCAGGAGGATATTTCCAATGTTTCAGTTTTTAAACTTTCAAAAACCTCATATTACAACCTTATTAAAGAGATGAGCTAAAGCCAACAGGTAATGTATGAAATACCCTTTTCTAGTGCAGTGTTTTAAGATAGTTACTTCACCTGGGGGTAACCAAGGAGACAGTTTTTAGCTGCTCATTCCAGTTGTTTTTTGAGATTATGTATTGGATTAGCCCCTCAAAATGCATTCTTTTAAAGGATTAAAGAGTAGGAAAAAAAACCCTATCAATTCAATTCAGAGGACAGCAAGTCAGTTCTAAACGATCTTATCTCTGCTGAAGAAACTCACTTTTTATGAGCTTGACTGGCAAGAGTGAGACAAATGTGAAAGATGTTTATAAGCAACAGAAACTAAAAGGAAGACCACTAAAGATATAAAGAATACTGAATATTGACTATGGTTTAGTTTAGACCTTTTTTTAAGGACATGGTCTCTACTCAACATAGCTATCATCTATTCTTTTGTGGACATTAAAACTGTATTTTCCTGCCCTGTATAGAATACCTATAAATTATGAAGCATGATTCACACATGACTAGAAAAATCTATATTAAACTTAGTCTTTCTGTAGCTGCATTATAGGTAAGTGTAACTACGGACTATAGCTACATGTTTTAGATATGAACAAGCCTGTCTAGTATATGAAAATAGCTGAATTTTCAAAGGAAACTGACACCCACTAGACATCTTCACAGAAATTGTTGATGTATACCTGGGTTCTTTACAATAATATTTGTGTGAATCCACAAAGTTTATAAAATAAACATCTATCCTTCCCTTAGCATTTATAAAATAGTTATTTACTTAATTTACTTCAAAGGGATGTTCACCGATTCCTTCATTCACTAATACTTTCAAAACACTTTAGATTTCTTTTAATTTGTTAAATATAAAGAGTAAAGAATAAAAGAACCATTTCTAAATCTATGTTTGCATAAATACATAGCTCTGTGTGTGTGTTTGTGTGATCCCAGGATCTTAATATAGAGTATCTTGGAGAAGAATGAACTTTGAAATATATGAGGCTATAGAAAACTTCAAGCAATAAAAGATCAAGTACATCATCTTTAGCTAGCACCATAAATAAATAAAAGGCAGTATAACAACTCATAAAATACAACCTCGTACAGTGAAACCTAACAGATCTTTTGTTCCTTTTCATACAACTAGGTTTGCTGGAAAACTTTTTTGATTAAATGCTTTTCCCTTGATCTGTGGAAAACACCCTGTTCCAGGAAGCATGTCTAAATTATATTCCCCTAAACCCCAATTTTTCATATATGCTTGAAAATTTGTCATATATGGTTGAAAAGTTTGAAGACTATTTCAATCCTCTCTTTAAACTGATATTTTGTAAAATGCTTATACTAATGACTAAATTATATTAATAAAAAAGTTTAAATAATGAAGTTTATGTTTGTATATCTTTTTGATCCATTCAGCCAAGTCATTATAGCAAGATATCTTTCTTATTTTCATATCAGAAATGGTAAATTCTTAGTTTTCCAGTTTAATGTAACTTCTACATTTAAATGGACCTGAATGAAGTCTGAATACATTTATCTTCCAGCTTCTCCATATCTTCTTAACTTCTGCTTTTCATCCAAAAGCCAGAAAGAAAACAAACATAGAAACAATACCACCCATATTTCAAAAAAAAAAAAAAAAAAAAAAAAAAAAAATCACTCCTTAGCCTACTTTTTTTTCAAGGTCCACAGTCCTTACCTTTGTGCTGTGGGCCTGGGGAAGACAGCAAGCAGGATATGTTAGTATTACCTGAATTGTCTGTCAGGAGGGACAGTTGTTTTCTTTCAGCATCAGGGGAAGGCTGATGCTCA
This sequence comes from Megaceryle maxima, assembly GCA_024605025.1. Lineage (NCBI taxonomy): Eukaryota > Metazoa > Chordata > Aves > Coraciiformes > Cerylidae > Megaceryle > Megaceryle maxima. Next base: position 2,839 of record JANHGN010019798.1, on the reverse strand, counting down.
TCAGGGTTCTCCTGTGTGCATAAAGCAGGTGTAGCACAGTTGACACTCACTGTGCTCACTCCTACACCGATGAACAGAGAAGCTGATGACATGGGGATCTCCAGGACGAAGCCCGGCAAGGAGTCAGTTTAGGGATGGATAAACAATAAACTCAGAATCCTTGCACTAATTCAGTTGGCCCATCAAAGATGATTTCATAGATGAAGAAATTTATTTCTTGTCCTTTATGGTAATTTCTGTATTTCTTCAAATACAACTATTTAAGCTTTTGTGAGTTCAGCACGTCATGATATTAATGCCTGTTCCAGGATCTGAGATCTTCCACAAGAGCACCAAAGCTTTTACTTCTTCATCCTGCTTCCAGTAAACAAAAGCTCCTATACAGCAGCTAAAGATAATTTCTCATTCACTTCACTTTTTCGACTCTGCAGGATTTAGGCTATCTAATCACAAGACATGTATGAAGTAACCTCCTTTACATGAAGATTCTTCCCAGAGTTTTCCTATTCCCATAGAAAATACTATCCAGCTTGCATTTACACAAGGTAATAATCAGAATTCTGCTTCCTTGGGGTGATGGCAGTGGTGCAATATGTCAGGAGTGGAATATGGAAACCCTCACACATTCACCAATCCATTTCTCTCAGCCTTCTTACCTAGGAGAGAAGCGACAAAGAACAAAGAAATAAATATACAAGGATGTGAAAAAGATTACACTTAAGGAATATATACTTGTGTATTATACAATTAGACTTGCCTTTGGCTTCACAGAAAATGAGAGGCCTAGAGTCATTAGATCTTAATCGTGGGAAAAAAATAATCCAGAATTTTAAGAGTTTATATAAAAATATATATATAATCTCATATTTCATGTCTTTAGAGCTCTCCTTCGAGGGAGCAGGTCACCCCAAGCTCACTCACAGTGATGTTTCTTGTACTTTTATTAGAAGCTTCTGCAGCAGCAGAGCCGCCGGCCGGGCCTGCACAACAGACCCATGTCGGTTCCTGAGGTACTGCAGCCTTGTGTGGCGCTGGGAAACAAAATGGTCTCTGCCTACTAAGGCCCGGAGTGGGAGACTGAGAGCGAGCGGCTGGGCCTCCCCCAGCCATGCCCGTCGAAGGCCCCGAGTCGAGGGGGCTGAGGAGGGACTGCATCCCCACCCCCAGAGATTGGTGGCCGCTGTGGAAAATCACCAGCCGGGTTTTGCTCGAAGTCAACCATCTCACGACCCTGTAGCTACTCACCCTAAGTGAGGCCCCTTGGAGCTCTGCGGGATCTCTGCAGGCCTGAGCCTTGCACCTCCCCCTGAGCTGGGGTGGCTCCCAGGCTGCACCATCCGGCTGCTGAACACCGACGGAGGGATGGACACCATCCCACTGCCCACACCGACAGAGGGACGGACACCATCCCACTGCCCACACCGACGGAGGGCTGTGTGAGTATTGCTGATCTATGGCACCTCCTTTTGCAAAAGCTCTGGAGATCACAAGTTGCTCAATTTAATTTCCAATCTGCGGAAAAAATCCATCTTATTCACAGGTTAACCTCTCCATGTGTGTATATATATGGGTATATATATAGCTCTGTGTCTGTGTGATTTGCTTCTTAGATCTTCTAGAAATTCTTGCATTTATCATAACTGTTTATTCTGATATAGTATTAATAGATCAGTGCTAATGAATCGCTGCTCTCATTTACTTCAAGGATCTGCCTTACACTGAGCACTACACAAACTTCAACACCTTAAATCCCATCCTTTCCCTGTGTCCTTAGACATAAACCATTGACCAGCTCTGGGACTAGGGGTAGATCTTTCCTTATTCCCCAAAGGAGTTGGGAGGGAAAGGGGGTCCACCCTGAGCCTCCTGACCAGATGGGGGGGCTGCCCTTATCCCCTTCCTTCTGCCCCATTCACAATCCCTATAAAAAGACCAATACCCATCATTCTACTGCTTGTAGGTTCATTAGTGCAAATATTATAATCATATTGCTTTTGTTAGTTGCACACAAGTGTACTCGTAATCACACCGGTTTTGTTGTTTGTTGGGTTTTTTGGGTTTTTTTTTTTTTTTTTTTTTTTTTTTTTTTTTTGGGGGGGGTGGGTTTTGTTTGTTTGGGGGTTTTTAAACTTTATTTTAGTTACAGTTGCTTATTTTTGATTAATTGCCTTATAGTAAATCATATAGTGACCTTGTCATCAATCGAATCTCATTTAACTTAGTTGATTCTTTGCTATATTTTGCTAATTAGCTAAACCATTATTCTTGCTCATTAAATTACAATGCTGCTTTTATCTGAAGAGAAGTGCTTTCCACTCACTTTTGCAGTAGGTAGAGCCTTGGTTAGGGCTCTGTAGCAAGTAACAAGGGGAAGTGTCTGTACATTTTTACACCCCTGTGACAGCATCTTGGTCAAAACTGAACATAAAGCTCAGAACTTAATTAGGAATAACAACCATATTATTCCTATTCCAAATAGAGAAAGACATTTGCAATATGAAAAATTCCAAATAATTCCAAGAGTTTTAGTTTGGACTGGTAAGGATGCAGTACAATTTATTGCACTGTATTCTTAACTTAGAATCACATTACTATTCAGAGAGGGATTGTAAAATACATACAATTTTTAGCCAAATCATTCTAAACTTCCTTTTGTGACTAGTTGTGATGGGGGTGAATAAGACCTGTACTGCATTAACTTTCTTAATTGCCTCAGAATCCTTCCAAATAGTGTTAAAAAATTGTCATTATCTTCCTAACTACCCATTACCTGAACACAATTGCTTTGGAACAGATTGCAGTGCTGCTAGCTAGGAAGCTTGCTACATATACTTACGGG
>JANHGN010019797.1:13031-39349 GCA_024605025.1 Megaceryle maxima | reverse complement strand
TTTATTTTAAAAGACAGTTGTTTCTGTTTCAGTTCTGTGAAATATTGAATGGACCTGATTGTATTTACATGAGTTCAAAACACATAGTACTTCCAATACTTGCAGTGCGTGCTTCGTTTCCCTCTACCATAACCTCTCTTTTCTGCAGCCTGTGTGGCTACGCTGTTAAGTTCTTTGTGTTCAAGAACTCAGTAGGCCTAGAACAGAAATACAGTAATCTGTCAGTGGAGAAATTTGGAGAAAATTTTCAACTCCAAGACGACAGGAATGTTTGTAGGACTTTCAGCAGTGAAACAGTTAAGGGAAATTTGTCTTCTTTCTAACCTAAGTGGCTGTTTTCCAGGTCTGATCAGAGAGCAAGTCCTAATGGGGATCTGCTTAGAAGACTGCAGCTATAATGTTAGGAAGAGTAGAGAATTAGAGCTTTCTTGCCTTTCAAGATGTCAAACGGTACTTTGTTACAAAAGCAATAAAATTGCTTAAATGCATTTTTAATTAGTTCCAGCAGTTTCTTAAAATGTCCCTGTTTCAGTAGTGATCCACAGGAGTAAAAGTGAAAAAAATATACAGACAGAATTCATTAATCTTATTTACATTGTAGGTGTTTCCCATTCTCTTGAAAAAAAATTAATTCTCTTTATGTAATGTCTCTTTTGTGTCCAGTTTGGATAATCTATGAACAGGTGATGATTGCTGCCCTGGACTGCAGTAGGGATGATTTGGCATTGGTAAGTTTTCAAGTTGTCTCTTCCCTCAAACCTTGAGTTTTCTTCCTGGGTATCTCTTCCAGATAGTTCTTTGGACAGTTATAGGATATTCTGAACTCCACAACTTGGACTTGTAGAATATCTATCAAGAAACACACTGCTGGGAAGAAACCGCCTCCACCCACCTCTAATGTGTAACTTTTGTTTAGACAGATCATGTCTCTTCCAATAGCCATGAAAATATTTACAGCTATTCTGGTGTGGGCTAAATGTCAGGAATAATATTGAAGTTGCCATATTGTACAGACAGTGTTTGTTTATTGAAAATATTTTTACAAAAAAATTTTTTTTTTTTTAATGTTTTGAGGTAAATGTCCTGTCATGCATATCATATTATATGTCATGCTGGCTACCATCAAAGAAAGTTGTTGACTTGTTGGAGCAAGTCCTCAAGATGAATAAGGAGCTGGACTGCATAATGTATAAGGAAAGGCTGAGAGATCTGTGTTTGTTAAGTCTTGAGAAAGCTAAGAATTAATATCTTTAAATATATACTAATGGGAAGGTATAAAGAAGGAGAAGACGCATTTTTGTAGATGTGCAACAAGAGACAAATGTGAGATGTAAGCTGCAACAGAGGAAATTCCAACTGGATATTAGGAAAAACTGTTAGCAATGAAGTTAGTCAAGAATGGGACAAGTGGCATAGGGAACCTGTGGAATCTCCTTTGGAGATGTTCAGAAATGGATTGGGATGTGGCCCTGCACTCATTTGGAAGCTGGCTCAGTTCTGAGTGGGGATTTGGAGCAGGTGACCTCCAGAGGTCCCTTGCAATCCAAATTATTCAGTGATTCTTGATAAAAATATTGTTAATGGATACTTGGGTTTATTCAATTTGTATGCAGATTTATTTGAATTATACAAATAACAATTTAGATTAAATGAGTTTATTTAGACTTGTAACACCTGTTTACTAGATCAAAAATGAAAAAATGAAACAAATAAAGAACACCACCAAGCTTAACTACTACTTTAAAGGCAGAAACTGAAAGACAAATGTGTTTTGCAGGCAAATTTTAATAAATTCCTCGTCTGTCCTTCACAAAACAGTGGAAAAAACCCACAAGCTTGTTTTGTGCCCAGAAAGCCAGCAAACTTGAGCTTATTCAAAGTAAAAAGAAAGATATTTTCAGAAGTCCAGGTCTTTCATGGGAATTACTCTTCCAGTGCGTCATTCTCTGTCAGATGTCAAAATACCCCATAAAGTCTTTAAGCTTCATGTGATGTCATTTGGGTAAAACTTAATGCTCTGTGATATGCAAGGGGTCAGACTAGAGGATGTAGTTGGGAGAAGGGCAGTTTGAAAGTAGGTAGGACTAGACAAGTTTATCTCACACCCCATATGTATATAGTAAAATGGAGTGCACTGGAAAATACAGCACAGCATGCTGAACTGGCCATGAACCCACTGAACTTCCCTTTCTTTTATTCCTCAGAAGAAAACACTATTATAGTATAGCTCTCTGTTTAAGCAAAAGCAAATAGACATATTGTTGAAACAAATAGAGTTCTGTGTTCTGATTTCTATCTAAAACAGGTTTGGTCTTTATTTTCAGGGTCTTTTTAGGAAGTCTTTCACAAAATCGTTGAGGGAGCCAGTGCTGAAAGATCAGTTGTGAAACACTATTTATTTTTACTAACCCTGGCAGGGATTTTATAATTTTAATTTTAAAAATTCAGTTTCTGTGCCATCTAAGGAGTATTGCTTGAGATGAGGGAGTGCAGCATTGTATATGCAGCTCAGAAAGGAGGTTAAAAGCTTAGAGGGAAACTTAGGGTTTGGTTTTTGTTTGTTTGGGTTTTTTTGGTTTGTTGTTTTTTGTTTTTTTTTTTTAAATTTTAAAAAAAATCTGATTGATTTATTATAAAGAAGTAGTTCCTTCAAACAAGGCAACATCATATGTAGCTTTTTGCTACAGCTGTAGCCCCAAAGTAGACAAACAGCTTTGGAACTTCTGTTTTCTTAGCAGTGAGATTTTTACAGCTGTGATGCATTTTACTTGAGGGAATAGGTCTCATCTGCTCCAAATGAGGAGGCCGAGATGGTTTTCAGAGTAATTTATCTGCTTTTTTTTTCTTCTTATCACTGTTGTTCTCTCTGACCTACACAAAATGACTGTGTAATGCATGCCCCGCTGCAGTCAGTTATTTCAAGTGCATGTTTTAGTAAAATCACTGTTGGAAGGCACTTGCAGTACCAGTATTTTACATCTTGAAGTCCAGGTTTCTATTTCTTTGCCTTTGTCAGACCTATAAAATTAAAAACCTGGTGTGATTAAAAAAACTCAGCAAATTAACTGCAAACTAAAGTTTCACATAGAAATGAGATTTGCCGGTGTAACTGCTCAGTTACAGAGCATCTTGGAAGTAGATTATTGACATAGTGCAGAACCAGTCCTCAATAATGTAAATAATAGTGGAGATTACAGGTTAAATGTAAGAAGAGGACATTTGCTGCTGCTTAGTCCAGAACATTTTGAAGTAATAACTAGTGTAGTTTATTCATGCACTTTTATTTTCAGAAGTGTTGTGGTGAGTTGTTCGTAACTGTCTCCCAACTTTTCACATCACTTTATTGGGTCTGATGTCTTACTCTGCAGGAGTTAACTTTAGCCTTGTGGCTGCTGTATTTTGTTGAATAATCATCGTGTAGTCAGATCTAACATGAACAGTTCTAGTATTGCAGTGCTCCTGCACTTGACTGCTACTTCATCAGCCATTTTTATATTGTTGATGGGTGTTTTCTAGATTTAAAAGTCCATCTGAAGATCTTGGAATTTAGTATTATTGCAAATGGTACAATTTTTTACACTTGAAAATTTTATTGGAGAAAATCAGTGCATGCATTTTTTACTGGAAGTCACTGTCCTGTGGGACACAGGTTGCCACAGGTCTGCAAAAGTTATTTTTAAAATGTATAAGGTTGTTTGTATTGTAACAGTTGGAGCGAAACTACCTTTCTGGAGTTTTATGTAAGTCTTCCTATCTCTTAAGAACATTTATAGATTAATTCAGATGTCAAGTGGTGTGCTGCTAAGTACTTGTAGTTTTTTTTTAATGTCAATTTGTTGTCCAGAGAAGCAGCAGTTCACCTAGGCATCACTCAAAGCAGTCTGTGCCAGTACAGATCACTCTGAGTAAAGTGCCAGTAAAGTGTTTCTGTACTAAATCTGGGTCTTGCTATGTGAAATTGCATTGTTGAGATCTTGGTTTCTTGGAAACTAAGATGATCATGATGACAAACCTGTGCTTAGTTGAGCCAAGCATTACTTTGATTACTCTTCCCTTTCTCCCTTCTCTATTTTTTGCCTATGGAGAGGTGAATATTTCTCTTTGCTGTGCTCTAGCAACCTGCTTATCTACAGGACCGGAGAGGGAACCTACTAATTATTACTGATTTGCTTCTGGCTTTTTCCTTTGAACAGCATATGTGATGAGGTGGAACAGATAGTGTAGATAGGCCTCTGCTAGAACCTTAGGTCTGAAGAAATAAGCTCAGTTGTATAAATAAATGTCTGGGAAAGGAGGGTTGTCTGTGAAGCTTTTGATGGGATTCAAAGCACTGGTCCTTTTAAGAGCCTTGGGTCTGTCCTGGTTCCCACTCCAATGAGTCAGCTACAACCTTTGCAATGCCATCTATCCACATTCATGATATGGTTAAAGTTAGTTGTGACTCAGTCTCTCTACCAGATTGAATTTTTTTTTTTTTTTTCCTAATCCAGAGAAATCTGCCTGTGATGAGTTCCTTTTATCCAGCTCAGGTGTCTCATTGATTTCAGGAGTTAGAAGCTGTGCCTCTTCTGCCAGCAGGCTCAACCCCAGCCACTGACAAACATTTTCTTTGGATTTCAATTTTTATTTTAAAAAGAAACACAGATCATAGTATTAGCACAGTATATTCCATTGTAAGAGAGTCATTTATTAAAGAAGCATCACATAAGCTCTTAAGGTCTTTATTTTGTATTTTTTACTGTCTTGTGTTATTATGAGGCAACTAAGTAGACTTCAGGTTTTAACAGTATCAGAACTGTTTTAGTAGGTGAGTTTAATTTTCTAGATAAGTAACTATTTCCAAGAAGGCCTGATGATCTAGTGACCTAGATGAAAGAAATTTCTTAGAATTGGTCTTCTAGCAGGCAAAGTTTCAGTGTCTGAGGTTATTGTTATCAATACATTTTATTGCTTATTTCAAAACTCGGTATTTGCTTTTTAATTAGAAGTTGAATTCATCAGCCAAGGACTTTTTTTTTTTTTTCTTCCCCAGCTTCTGTGTAGATAATTATATTCACAATAATATTTTTGGTTTTATTTTGATAGTTTTGTCTTCAAGAACTCAGACGTCAGTTTCCTGGGAGCCACAGAGTTAAACGATTAACTGGAATGAGATTTGAAGCTATGGAAAGGTAAAACCTGAATTAAAAAAAAAAAAGTACTTTCTGTTTGGAAAGATGCTTGCTATTTCTTAGAAAGGAATTCAGGCACTATAAAAACATGACAAAGCAACACTGAGCAGATTCTCTATAGAAAATAATGGTGTGCACAATTATATTATAATGTTTAGATATTTTCATTGCATTTTTGTAACACTGTGCTCGTTACATTTTTTGCAGTCTTCCCATCAGACATCATAGATTAAAAAGATCTCTTACTCAATGACCTAAGTCATTCGACAGTAAAACACTAGGCATTTCTTTAAAAAAGTTTGAGAGGTATCCATTTCATCTCACAGAGCTAGAGTAGCATATGAAAAATCAGTGCCAGCATTTTTTTTGCCTTTGTTGTTCTCCAGTGCTCCTAATTACTGCAGGATGTAGCTCTTTTCCCTTTTTTTTTTTTTTTTTTTTTGTGAGTGGCTAAATCTAGTGGAATGTAATGATTACATCTATAGAGTTAGTTAAGGAAATAACTCAAAAAATACACTGAATAGAATGGAAGAACCTAAAAGTCAAACTGGTCTTTTTGAAGTGACCTATAGAAGGGTTATAACATGCTGTGTTTAACAGGAATTATTAAAATAATGAACAGTTTAAAACTTTGCAGTTTTCCAAGAGGATAACCTCAGGGCTTGAGGTTGACCTCTACTGTCTGCCTTGCTCCTTTGGATGCCTTTTGATATCAACATTCTATTCTAAAGCACTTGCTTGGGTATTGAGAAGGACTTCCAGCTTCCAGTGATTTTTGAATGCTAGCAAATCTGTTACATGGTACATTTTCCATACAGAGCTGGTGAGAATTTAAGCTTTTGGGACATCTTGATATGAGGGAATTGGAAGCAGTAAACCCCTAAATGCTATTTTTCGGTAGTTTATTTATTTAGCTGATGTTCTTCACCCCCTGCATCCCTGCAAAATGAACTACTAAAATGCTACTTTATATGAGCCACCAATCATTGTTCGTTGCTTGCATCAAGAGTGGATAACTGGACTTCACAGCCACAGAAGCAGTTTCAGGGCAACTAGCTATTCTCTGTTTCACTTATATCAAATACATATTTATGAAGAATTTACATTAGACTTAGCTTTCATTCTGTCTTCACTTGATGTAGCATAGGAATACAGTGAGAAAATGACAGCAGATTTCACCCTCTTCCCAAAACTTACTCAGAAGTGCAAAGCATCGTATTCTGTTCAGGCTGATGTGACTGCATTGAGGATTTTATTGCATAGGAACAGATCTTCGTGGGATGACTACTGCACAAATGTTACGTGTTGTTCCATCAGTGAAGTGAGTTTGAGCTGCAGTTTTCCAAAAGAGCTCATAAAACTTCTTGATGAAATGTCTGTCAGGTTAGATCCTCGAGACTGGAATATCAGGAAAGCAGAGGCATTAGTGAAAATTAGGTTTCATCTGCATAGATTCTCTCCAGAAGTAAGAGAAGAAAGAGACTTCAGATCTGGGTTGTCTTGAGCAGAAACCCATCTCCAGGTGCTCTAAGCCATACCCTGGAGAAGTCTGTCTGTCTCCACTGACTGTAAATGAAACCTAGGAGACTTAGGCTGGAGGGATCACATTTTCAATTGAAGATATGAGCTTCTTATTAAAATTTAAGTGACTTCTAGGAGTCGGTAAGATCCTATCTTCCCCAGCAGGATGAGGAAACAGTGAAGAACATCCCTGTAGACTGAGGCATCTCTGTCTGTAGACACTTGCTAATCAAAAGGATATTACTCTGGAACTTCACTCTGTAAAGCTGTGATTATGGCCATCATGTTCAATCTTATAAAATAACATTGGATAAAATAGCAACTAACAAGGAACAGGAATACAGCATTTTACAGCACATCTGCTAGAGTCCATAGCAGTTACCTTCTATGCATTTTTGCTTTTGTGCTTCCATTCATATTTGTTCTCATACCTTATGGTAACTGGATCAGACAGCTGAGCTATGCTAATATCAGCAGTGCTTAGGGAGCAGTGAGAGTATATAAGTGGATGTCTGAGGTGAGAAGGGGATGTGTAGCATCAAAATCAATCAGCAGTACCTCTAAAAAACTACTTGTCAAACTATACATGAAGACACAAAGTTATGCCCCTGTTATGTGGTGATAGTGTAACAGCTGGGTAGTCAAATGTGTTTTGAATTCAGTTGTTTCATTTGTCCAGTTTGGGTCATGGACACAGCTGACTGAACACACAAATCTGTTTCCCAGAAGGCTTAAAGCATTTATATCACCTGGAGTAACCTGTTTTCAGCATACTTCAAATAGCATAATTAATTAATAAAATCTATGTAATGATAGTGGAAAACATTTTCTTTCAAGATTTATGGTATAGTTGACTCTTGTGTGAATCCCTTCAGTTTACTGTGTGTGGCTGCTTATATTTTATAAAATTATAATAGAAGAAACTTACATGAAGTTTTAATTTAAAGTGATGAAGTGAAAAGTCATTATTTTGAATGACCTTTAAATTTTTGGGGTTTGTTTCTTGGGAGAAGTGACAAGTAGAGTTGGAATTTGATGTTTTGACTGATTTGGTTCAGAAAAAGAGAGAACAAATAGAAGAGTAAGAAATTGGCTGTAAAATATACAAATTGCTGCTGAAGCAGTATTCCATGAAGCACTTAGCATGTGTTTTTTTAACTTGGTGACATAAAATACTGCTGTTCATATTTAGCAGTCACTCGAGAATTTTGTAGGAATATAATTTACTAAAATATTCCGTATAAAAAGTACAGGAGGGTTATTAACTATTGCAAGGACAGTTGAAAAAAAAAAAATCAAGAATTCTGTTTCAGCAGAAATAAACATGAATTATTTGTTTGAACAGGTATGATGATGCCATCCAGTTATATGATAGAATTTTACAAGAAGATTCAACTAATACGGTGAGTATAAAGGATTTTCTTTCTGACGTGCTGTGGTTTGCTGTTTGCAATTGTGGTAACAATTTGTGGGTTTTACTGTGGAAGGACATGTGTCTGTATTACTCTTATTTGTTTCCTTTAGTTTCCTAGTATAAGCCTATGTTACCTTCATCAGCAAACATGATTCATTTCATGATGAGAAGGCATGATGTAGTACTTGCTTAAACACAGAATTTAGAAGACAGCATTATAACTAGCAACCATTCCAGCAATCTTAGTGAAGTTTAGATGTGGCCTCTCAGCTTTTCCATTTGCCTTGGACCAGTTTTTGTCATGTGACTTCTGTCTTCCTAATGCTTAATCTGCTTAATCTTACTTAAAGATTAGGTATGAATCTGTGCAGGTAGTGCTCGAATAGCAGTATTTTTGATTTACTGTCTTGAACATTTTACTAGCTTTTGAATCAAAATACTGTAAAGTTTGCCAGTTGTATAAAATGAAATCTGAGACAGACTGTACTTTTCTCTTAAGCATTTCTTGAATACTTGTGTAAAGCACTTTGAGCTATTAGATGCCAAAATAAAAGTCTAGGGGAAACTTGGAGAAAAATATTTTCATGAATTTTTTTTTTTTTCCCCCACAAGGATAAAAGTACAAACAGAAAGCAACTATGGAGTTCCAAATTTTTATATCACATGTTGCTATATCAGTTAATTATTATTAATAGTTGTCTGTTTGAGAGTTTATGTTGCCTGTATTACTTGCTTTTGATGGACTGGTTCTCTTCATTGGGTAAATTTCTCTGTAAATGTAATGGGCTATTGCAGAAGCAGTCTCATGTAGATGTTCCTTGGTGCAGTTTTAACCTCTACCTTTCTTTAGTCAGCTTATTTGATGTGGTTTCTGGAGGGGAAAACCCACAGAAACACAGATAATGGGGTAACAAGGGTATGCCAGAGCTGGATATAGATAAAGGATGAAGTGCCATCACTTTAGCTAATTAAACCATTAAGAAGACTGAACAAAAGAAATGGAAAAAAAAACCAAACAAAAAACCAAACAGGCATAAAAGCACCAAACCAGAAGATTTTTTTGAAGGCAACGCATCTGAAAACGTTATTAACAAAATAAGTGTTTGGGCAACAGTGGTAGGTTAAAGTCTGTGTCTTTTAGCAGTGGTAGAACTCAGTTTTTGTGCAAGGGTAAAAAGAACTGTTTCAGATATTCAGTCTTTTTTTGTCTCCCTAGAGTAGTGCTACTTGAACTGTGTTCTGCAAGAAGAATGTAGGTGATCTGCAGTTGTCCCTTTGTGTTGGGTTTTGGTAACGGGAGAGGGAAGCTTCAAGAAGTTCCTCAGGGCCCAGGTCTGACTTGCCTCTGGCTGAGGCTGAGCTGATCAGCAATGGTGGAAGTGCTTTTTTGATAACATATTTAAGAGGGGATGAACCTGCTGGGCAATTTCTTTTGTTTTGGAGAAGAGGGAGGTGTAAGAGGAACAACTCTGCAAACACCGAGGTCAGTGAGGAAGGAGAGCGGTAGGTGCACCCAAGCAGAGATTCCCCTGCAGCCTGTGGTGAAGACCATGGTGAGGCAGGCTGTCGCCCTGCAGCCCATGGAGGTTAATGGTGGAGCAGATATCCACCTGTAGCCCATGGAGAACCCCATGTCAGAGCAGGTGGCTGTGCCTGAAAAAGGCCATGACTCCGAGGGAAGCCCGTACTGGAGCAGTCTTTTGCTGGGGGGGACTACAGCTTGTGAAAGGGACACACACTGGGGCAGTTTGTGAAGATCTGAAGTGTGTGGGAAGGACTCACATTGAATTTCTTGGAAGATTGTCTCCTGTGAGAGGGACCCTGCATTAGAACAAGGGAGGACTGCAAGGAGTCCTCCCCCTGAGGAAGAAGGAACAGCACTAACAACATGTGATGAAGTGACCACAACCCTCATTCCCTGTCCCCCTGTAGCACTGTGTGGGAGGACAGAGAGAATCAGGAACAGAGCTGAGTCTGGGAAGAAACAAGGGGTGAGGGGAATATGTTTTTGAGATCTAGCTGAATTTCTCATTATCCTCTTGATTCAGTTGTTATATTGATAGTGGTTTTGTTGTTTGAACTGATTTTTTTTTTTTCCCCAAGTCGAGTCTGGGCTTTGCCATAATTGGTGAGTGATCTCTCCCTGCCTTGTCTCAATCCTTGAGCCTTTTGTTATATTTTCTCCTCCCCATTCCACTGGCTGGGTAGGAGTGAATGAGCAGCTGCATGGTGCTTTGTTTCCAGCTGGGTGGGCTTGAACCACACCACCTTTGAAAGTCTGTAGTGGTTTTGAGTAGATGTTTGAGCACAAGGTGCATAACTGTATGCAGTAAATATTGATGGATTTTATCAGCGTATGATCCTAAGAGTCTCAGAGACACAAAGTCTTCAGAGTCATGTTAATACAAGATGGAACCCATCTACAGTGAAGCCTTAAGAACGGGTCACGTAGGTGCACATTTTATGACACCTTATTGAAGCCAATGGAAAATGGAGCACTATATTACAATGACTTCTGTGGACCACAGATCTTGGAAGTGCTCATTTTTGGCAGTTATACTCCTCAGCTGTCTCAGCATGGCTCACGTCATCTGTGTGGTTTGCTGGATAGTTTTACAGAACAAAATTATCTATTTAAATAAGTAATATGCATATTTATTACCTAATTTGGATTTTCTCCTTAACAAAATCATGAAGATCCATAGAATGGTATTATTTAGAAGCATAAAATGTAAATATTAGAACTGCTGCATGATCTATTGGATTTCTTGAGATCTGAGAACAGAAGTGTAGTGTTAAATGTGCAGGAAAGGTTCCTTGCTATATAACTGTAGAACAGGTTGGCTAAGCCTTGCATGTGAAGAGTGAAAGTTAAATAGAAAGTTTTGATAAATTGTTATGTGTAGATTTCTTTGTGTCTTCTACCTGTTAATTATTTCCATGCCCACGTGTGGCTGCTGTAGGAAAATAGTATTTTGAGATTTTGAAAGAGAAACTGTTGCTGAGTTGTCTTGGCACTCACCTTACATTATAGCAATTTCCTCTGGTTTGCTGACACATGGAGTTGCTTATGTACATTAAATGTTTTGGCAGATGCTCTAAGTGAAACAGACATTTGTTCACACGCATCATGTAAAAATCATACTTTGCATTGACTGACAATTTCCAATAGAAGCATGGCAAAAGCTTTTATTTTTTTTTTCTCCCTTATTTTGTACACCTAGCAGACTTTTCCATTGTGAAAAGTGAACTTTGAACTCAAATTATATAATGGACATTTATACGTTCGCAGGTGGTATTGTTGCATGCAAAACTTTGAAATCAAGATAACAGTAATTATTTTATTTTTAGGATAAAATTCAAAATAAGGTGATCATCTCACTGTTTTATCTTGCTACAAGCTTACTTCTTGAAAAAGATGAGTCATTTGACAGTGGGGCAATGTTAATGTAACTTCAGAGATCGTGTTTCAGTGTTTCATTGTACAGCAGGAAAACTATGATATAGTTGCCATCATGGAAACGTGGTGGGATGACTCACACAACTGGAGTGTTGTGTTTGATAGCTATAAACTCTTCAGAAGGGATAGGCCAGCAAGGAGAGGCAGTAGAGTGGCCCTGTATGTAGGGGGTGCTTTGAATGTCTTGAGCATAATGATGGTGATGAAAGGGTCGCCTGTCTATGGGTAAGAATCAGGAGGGAGACTGGAAGGAAGATTCGGGGAAGTACACATACAGGACAAGGTGATCAGGCCCAGTCAGCATGGGTTTATGAAAGTCAGGTCCTGTTTGACTAACCTGATCTCCTTAAGGTGACCTGCTTAATGGACATGGGAAAGGCTGTTCATGATGTTTATCTGAACTTACATAAAGCTTTTGACACTGTATCCCACAGCATTCTCCTTGAGAAACTGGCTGCTCGTGGCTTGGGTGGGCATGCTTTTGGCTCGCTAAAAATCTGGGTGGATGGTTGAGCCCAAAGAGTAATGCTGAATGGAGTTAAATCCAGTTCGAAGCTAGTCACAAGTGGTGTTCCCTGGAGCTCAGTATTGGAGCCAGTTCTTTTTAATATCCTTATCAATGATCTGGATGAGGGGATCAAGGGCACTCTCAGTAGGGTTGCAGGCAACACCCAAGTTGGATGCGAATGTTGATCTACTTGAAGGTAGGGAGGATCTACAGAGGAAACTGGACAGCTGGATCAATGGGCCAAGGCCAGGGGTATGAGGTTCAACAAGGCTGAGTGCTGGGTCCTGCACTTGGGTCACAACAACCCCACACTATACTACAGGCTTGGGGAGGAGCGGATGGAAAGCTGCCTGGTGGAAAAGGACCTGGGGGTGTTGTTTGACACCTGGCTGAACATGAGCCAGCAGTGTGGCCAGGTGGGCAAGAGGGCCAATGGCATCCTGGCTTGTATCAGGCCAGCAGGATTAGGGATTGTCCTCTGATACTAGGCACTGGTGAGGCTGTACCTCGAATACTCAGTTTGGTTTTAGGCCTCTCAGTACAAAAAAAGACATTGAGGTGCTGGAGGGTGTCCAGAGAAAGGCAACAAAGCTTGTGAAGGGTCTTGAGAATGAGTCTTACTAAAAAACTTTATACTGTACTGAACAGTTGGGTGAGTTGTTTGTAGGTCTTCGGATAAAATGCTTAGTCTGCTTCACAGAACAAAAGTAATGGGGACGTTGTTTTGTTTTGGTTTTTTTAGCAGAGTTGGTAGAAACTACTTTTTTGTTTGGTTTTGCTCTTAATCTATTTCATTAAGAAATCCTCATCCTGCTCTGCTTTGGAGAGAAGCCTTGGATACTAACAGGAAAAGAGCTCTTGGTAGAATGCAGCTTTTATTATACCATGAGAAAAACACTCAGCCTGGCTAAGGTACAGGCATTTGAAAATCTTCACTTCACGTCCTCAGTAGAGACTGCTGGAATTTTTATTAAATACATCTTCTTAAAATCATGTTTGTATTGAGCATGATCTATCCCAGGCTACTGAGACCAAGCAGGACTCAATTGCAGTTGCTCCTCATGGCTGTAGTGCTGTGGGAAAGGGGCAGAAAGCAGGGACATTCCTTTCTTTTGAGTTGCACCCAAGTGATGAGCAGAAGGGGAAAAAAAAAAGCCATCCAGAAAGAACTGAGTGAAAAGGGAAAGAAGCAGAAATGGGAGGACTGAAAGAGGGAGGGACAGTTAATAGAAGGTTTACAGGAATAGCTTAACAGGAGAACTCAGGTCAGGTGTAGTGGAACAGGTGGCATGAAGAGTGGGAGGGAGATCAGAACAGAGGGATTTGTATTAACATTGTCTACATTGTCTTGTGTGGGCTTCCCCCCACCCACCCCCCCCAAATAAATAAATCAATCAAATCAAATCACATTTTGCCCTGAGGCACTGTGTTTTCTGCTATCAGTAAATAGCTTTGAGACCTACTGGTGAGATGTCTCTTATCCCCCGTGGGACCTGGTGTGTATTAGTTTTATCAGTAACTGTTTTAACTCTAATAGTGAAGGTATATATCATTGGAGTGCTGCAAGTAACCCAGATTGTGGTTCTGTAAGATGAAGTTTCTGTTCTTTCATTAAAGGAAACCCAGGTACACTTCCTACCTTCTGGAGATAAGGCTAAATGCTCAAGCCTGCTACTTAAAAAATGCCAGAATCTGTCTGCCCTTAAAATGACTGGTAGTCTTTTGAAGTAAATAGTTATTTTTTAGCCTTATCCTTTTTGAATTCAGATAATACAACACTAAACTTTAATACAATATTGCAATATGAAATGTAATGCCACATTCAAACTCCAGGCATTTTTAAATTGCAAGTTGATCTTCACAGTTTTCTAAGTATCTTTATTAGTGGTCTAGATACGTTAAGATTTCTGTTTTGGATGGATTGCTTGTGTAAAACTCAGTAGGATATTTGCATGGAATTGATATATCTGTATTTTCTGTTTGATATGTAAATCATCATTTCTGGGAATGGGGCTTGTTCATAAGAACTATACATATGGAAGTAGTATCTTGAATGTTGTTTCTCTCATTTGTCCCACAGCAACCATGTGTTTTGAAATAGTACTGACATTTTACATATGGAGAGCAGATGAAAACCCAGCTCTGCAAAATTTTTTAGGATTCAGTTCCTAAGCAGGCTGTTAGCTCTCTGATTTTGCTATCGATTTCAACTCTGTAATGAATATTAAATGAGGAATTTTTAAACTATATGTATGTGTCTGTATCAGATTAAGTTGAATGCCTTTTTGCAATATTTTACACTGGCACAGGTTCTGCTTTTGGGGAGCAGTTTGAATCCAGACTCATCTATTTTAATTAGACAGGTAAATATTTTTGTCAGTCCAGTCCTCCGTGAGGTGGCCTGTCCAGGAGTGCAAAGAAGATTGCTGATGGGAAGGGAAATTTTGTTCTGGTGTGCCAGACTTGGGCTGGTGTCTAACCCACTCCCCTGTCATCCTAGTGCATCTGCAGCTTCTCCTGATTATTCAGTTCAACCACTAAACATTGCAGAGTCCTTGGTCAGCACCAGGGGAAAGTGAGATAAGGCACTTTCTGATGCAGGATGGAGTTGGAAAGAGGTGTGAGGAGCTGCAGCTGCTGCTTCGGATAGTCTGCAAGGACTGATGGTTATAAGCTGGGGATGCAGTATGTGGATCCTAAAGAAATGTTTTCTTTTGACAGAGTATCACTTACCTTTGCAAGGGGTTTTTTTGCTTCTTGTTTGGTCATGATTGGTGAAGTGAGAGAGCAGAGTGCACTTCAATGTTTTTCCCATGTTTTACTTTCATAAGCATAGCGCTTTCAAGTGTCGATGGAGACTTTGTCCCTTGAAATGAAGTATTTGAGAACATAATAACAGCTATACTGGAGTAGTGCCAAAAGTCCATTTTACTTGTCCTGTTTCTGACAGTGACCGATAGCAGATACTGGGAAAAGTGTGTAAGAACGAGGCAATCATAGTAAGCACTAGTCTGATCTGCCAGTTTCTATTAATCTTCATGTTACACTTTTCCTGTGCCTGAAGTGGTAATTCTGTTTTTATTAGCTCTTCATTAAATTTACACATAGATTTATTTTTTTAACTGCTTCTTGGACATGCCTAAGCTTGGTGTGCATGTGTGTACAATATCATTCAGCAATGAAAGGTAATAATTTATTCATGGATTGGGCAACTCTCTTTTTTGTTCTTTTTCCTGAACCTTCAATCTAACAGCTTTGTTTGATACCCCTAATTTGCCTGTTATAGCCAACAGTTGTTTTCTGTTACTTTATTCATGCCCGTGACTGTAGGGATCTTTTGTGGTTTTCTCCCCTCTGAAGGAGCAGCTGAGAAGTCCTAATCTGTACAAGAGTTGTGATCCGAACAGTGACAATTTTCTAAACCTCTTTTAGCCCTGAAACCCTGCTGCTCCTCTGAGTGTTCCTGTTGTTTTTTGTTTGTTTTATGTTTGGATGAGATAGGAGAGGACAGAGTGCAGTCAGTGTTCAAAATGCAAGAGCATTATGAAATTATAAAATGGCAAAATGATGCCATTGACGTGTTCTCTTCCATGTTCTTTTCTGATAATTCCAGTATCACCATGTTGTGGGTTTTTGGGGTTTGGATATTGTTTGGTTTGGTTTTTTTTTTTAAGACCTCTTCTGCATGTTGAACAGACATTTTATAGAACTGTTAATTGCAACTCCAGCATCTCCTTAACTGGGCAAATTCAGACAGGTTTTATGTGTACATTAAATTAGTATTTTTTTACCTTTTATCCAAATTAAATTTCAGGAGCTGTTTTACCATGCTGACTTTCACTGTTGTGAATAATATTCTTTGCAGCTGACTTTTGTTCTTTATACTTACATAACTCATGATCATCAATTAGCATGTCACATTAATTATCTTCTTAGATTACTGATGGAGATGCTGAGCACGAGTTTTTAGTACAGGCAACTCTGGGATTCTCAATGCAGAGAACTCCCTGGTAGGCAAGAACTCTTTCCCCCTCTATTTGGTATCTTTTGACTAATTTATTTATAATTTTATTTATTTATGTGAAGATCTACCTGTCTTACACCATGGCAGCTTAGCTTCCTTCAGAGCTTTCAGCTTCAGAGTGAGAGATCTTGTTGAAATTATTTTTGAAGTTGACTTTTGAATGGATCTTTATTCATCCACACTCTCAGTGACTCCAAGGAACTCCAGGAGATCAGGGAAGAGCGTTACTTTGTGTAAGCTGTTCCTACACTTTGGTATATAACATTTTTCATGTTTTCCAATTCCAGGCTTTAGCTTTTTAGCCTTTATACCCCTTGCCAGTTCACTGTGTGCTGGTGTTAGAATTTATGGGCTATTGTTTTCTGGATTCCCCATAGAATCCTGTAAAAACTTATGTTCACCATTGCTACTGATGCTTTGACATTATCCCTAAAGGACAAGCTTAAACTCAGCAGCTCTGTGCCTGCATAAATTAATTTGCATGATTTAGCCTGATTTAACTGTCTTCCATGGTTAACTTTGAAAAAAATCTAAGTCTGCTAAGAGTGCATTCATCAGTGTGGTTATATTCAGATTATGTGGCATTTCTTGATGTCTGTGTAATTCCTTCCCTTTATTTTTGTTGTAGTTGGCTACACTTCTGGTTTGATTTGCTTATTGCAATTTGAAGATGATTTCAATATATCAAACTCTTAGACCAAATGCATATTTTTTAAAAAGTCCTTAATAAAACTTTTTACAACTGAAGATCTTCAGATGCAAAATATTATTTGTTTAACACTGCAGCAGTTATATTGAGATGAAATTGTTCCTTACTTAGAAGTGTCAGTCAGTGAAAATTCTCCTACTAATACTTTTATTTGCAGCCATGACATTTAGAATGGTCTTAGGCTCTCTCTTGCTATGTTTTACTAATCAAATGCAGAAGTAGATAAATGTTCAACTCCTCACTTCACTTTGAGTCTACTTAATGCTAATTAAAAAGAATCATGACAAATGGAGGATTAGTTCTTGTGCCAGATTGGGGATTATTAGTCTTTAATAGAAATAGTTTAAAAAGGTTCACTGTTTAATAAATCTGTGACATACTGAAGTGCCTTAGCCCATATGATACTGATTACAGTATAAGTGTTTCTTTAAGATGGCATATATCTTCCTGTTAAGAGTCCTGGATTTACAGAATCAGCCAATAACCATTCTAGCATTTTGTTTTAAACTTTGAAAAATTCATAGGGGGAATTCCGGGTCGTGCGTTCTTCATGGGCAAACACTGCAGCTCTTGTTGCAGCACTGAAAGCTTTGTCTTTTCCTTTTGATTTGTTTTCCTTATCAGGCTTGTTCTTAAAAATCTTGATGTTGTGATGCAAAAAAACCAAACATAAATCTCAGACTTTTTATCTTTATTAATGTAATTGTTACGACTGTTTTAGTCTGCTTTGAAGATTGCAATATAATTTCAAATCCTGTAGTTAAAAATAAGTTTCTCATTAATATTCTTAATGGACTTGAAATTAATGATTGAACACATCTGTACACTGCATTTTGCAGGGTTTTTTTATATCTTGCAATAGGTCCCCTGAAAATGAGCTTGTATTTCAAAATGTGAGATTTTTTTCTAAAATAAAAGGCCTGAAACAGAATAAAACATATGAAATTGCCTGTTTTTCCTCTATAAGCTGATACTAAGGCAGATAATAAATTGGATATATGAAATAAATACTAGGTAGGTAAAGCTTCTGTAGAATTGGTGGGAGGCCGGCATTCTTTATCAAAAAACTACTTATTTTTGCATTACAAAGTGGTTATTAATTTTGGCAGTGGTTCTCCAAAGTAAAACATTTTGGTTAATTTGACAGAAATAATAATAATAAAAAAATTATGTGTGTAAATTGTCATTAGTTACACTGCTTTCCTCAGGATGCTTAGCAAGCATACTGAGCGTGAGCTGCAGCTCACTGGAGGAAGGCAATCGACACAGGGAGCTAGGGGCTCAGGGGCAATACAGATCAGAATAAGAATTCTAAGTTTGCAGCAGACAAAGTGGCCCATGTATGAAAAGTCCTGCACTAAAACCAAGACATGTTTTTCTTAAAGCATTAACTACTAGAGTCGTTGAATTTCCAATTTTATTTTAGAAAATCCAAACTGTTAGTCTTTATGATTCAAAGAAAAACTAGAAGTTTAGATGGGAGAGTAGGCTGTGAGTACAAATAAATACAACAGTGCTTTGTTTTCATGTCTTTATTTTTTAGCCTGTCTTATCACTCTTAGGAATCAGAGAGCTGAATACTTCGGATCTACCAAACACTTACATATGTCTCTTGGCAATGCCTTCAGAATATTTGTGTTATCAATTTACATGATGCAAAAAAGTTAGCAGTTGCTTTAAGCGCCGCCTCCCCATCCTCACTGACAGCTTCTCAGCAGTCTTAAAGGGACTTAAAAAAAATTCCATGGTATATTTTGTTCATCCTCTGAATGTTAGCACTCTTTTGAGTGGCTGATCCTCTTCCTTGTAAACTTAAGAGTTGTCTGTAAATAAACTTATCCCAGAATTTCTGAAGATTTATTTGAGGGTGAAGAGAGGCCCAGATACTGCTTTACTTTTAGTGATAAGGAAGGTGAATAATAAAGGAAGTTTGAAATACTGTTTTTCCCTCATATAAAACCAGAAATAGTATTTTGAAGAGCTCCTCTGGGGTTTGGTGCAGTTTACAAATTTCTGTCAAGTGTGTGTGTTACTCATTTAACTCCTAAGTGCTATCATCAGAACATGTTAGTTATGTCTAATCCTTTTATCCTCATTATTTGATTGCATTAGATGATATGCTCATTATAAACATCAGTTTATACTTGTGACTAGAAATAGTTGTAGCTTTTCATTAATGTCTTGAGGTTCCAGTGATTTACATTAATTGGGAGTGCTGTGGTTCAGAAATAAAGCAGCCGTGGAGAAAATCTGTTTCCAGACTCTTTTGGAGGACTGACTTGCATGTGAGTGAAGGACTTGCATAGGAAACAAAGAAAAAAAAAAAAAAAGGATTATGTAGACTGTTCCTGTTTGCAGTTGCAAATTAAATTGTCAGATGCATTGATTCCTTTTATTTATTAAACAGATTATTTCCTTTCTCAAGCAGTTCAGTTTTTATCAGTGTCTTGATTGTTTTTTCTTTAAATTTTGAAAATAGCAATGGAATTTTTAATCCAAAAGCTACAATTTAAAGTAGACAGTCTGTGACCTGCAGAAAAACTTACATCTTCATGATCTGTAATAGCATGATATGCTCCTTGGCTATGTATGCTCTTATCCCTGCTTTCCCTTCTTTCATGTTTTGGGCTTAGTGGGTAGGTCACTAGGCTGTGTATAAAATCAACCTTGGGTAGCAAATTTTAACACTGTCCTGGTGTTCCCATCACAGCAAGGCTGCTGACCTGCTTTATGAAATGCCTTGAGACCTCCTCATAAAATGTGATAGAGAGCAATGGGTTTGTTTTTTTGTTTGGTTTCACTTTCTTTGTTTAGTAATAATAGCAATATGATAAGCATGTGGGATTATTCTTTTTCTATTTAAAAAGATAATTTTAACTACACTGTTATCTTTATTTTAAAAACTCAAAAATAAAACAAACAGTGTCTATTATTGTTACATTGATAAATGAGGTCAGCAGTTAAAATTTCCAGAGTCAGTTATGGCTTTTAGCCAGATGTCTCCCAGTAGAAGTAGAACAATGAATGTAACTTCACAGGTTGCAGTTTGACAAAGCAGCAGTGGAAAACAGAATGACTGTGGGTAAACCCACCACGCTGCGTGTGTCCTAATTTGTCTCCTGATTGTTCTGATGAATTTTCTTTCTGCTTGTGCCTTGTGTTTAAGCAAACAAATGAAATATTTTTTTCCTCACTTGAGTCATTTTCATGTAATTTTCATCGAATGTGTGTTTGTGGGGGAAGCGAAGGGGATGAACTCAAAGGAAAGAATAAACCGGCATTTAGGGCTGAAATTTTTCTAGCTGTACTGGTTTGGTAGATTGAACTAGTTTACTTAAATGCTATGCTCCTCTTCTTCCAGAAGCAATTCATTTGTTCAAACAGTGATCAAAGAACAAGAAATTATTTTAGAGAATAGTTATGTTTAAAATACAGTAAAAATACAAGAACTTTTTGGGGAGTATATGCGAATGTGATTTTAGGAAGGTACATCATGAAGAAACTGAATTCAGAGCTATCTTAAATTCAAAAATTAAAATCATTTAAGGTTTTGTTGAAGAGTTGTCCATTGCCATGCTGTCAGGGCTTCTGTAGGGTAACAGCCAACTGTATAACCTCTTACTGGATATGAAATGGAATGAGAGCTATGAGGGGAAGAAGTGGAATTTTGTTACTGGAAAAGTATGGGGTTTTGTGTCTCATGGAGGAATGGTGTGTGGGTGTGTATGTACACACAGATACATGATGCACACCAGACCATCTGTCTTCTTCTGTCTGACTACAGTGGTTGTGATTGCCCAGGAGAACAGGCATTACAGGCAAGGCAGGAGGCTGATGGTGTTTATTCTTTGAGGCATGTTATGCTGGAATTTGGTTTTACTTTAATGCTGTTAGATCCCTGATCTGATGCCTTAAGGGCTGGCTGAGGTGTACTGCTGTTTGCTCCAAACTCTGTCAGACTGCTGGGAAGATGTCCATTGTTTTGAATTACACCTCAAATGTGCCTTGATACACAACTCCTATAGGTCTGAAAACTGCTTTTAGAGAACTGTAACCAACTTCAGAAACTGAAATATCAGATCGAAGTACAGAATAATTAACTCTTAAAATTCTGTGTATCTTTTCTCCTGGTGGTCTGTAACAACTTTTATGAAGTTCAAAGTTTAAATACATTATTATTCTTATATTGTTTATGCTGAAATACATTTTCCACCCACATATCGAAGTACTGCTGTTTTGCCATTGAAATGGATTTTTGTATTCCCGCTACATTGGAGAGCCTGTTTTGTGCTCCAGGAATAATGAGACTTGTTTATGAAATTGGTGTGTATTGAACATTAATTAAAGGTGGCATTCCCCACTCCAACAAGAATCTTTCAAACATGGCTGAAAGCCAGATTTTTACAGTGGCAACCAAGACACATGTGTGGGATTCTCAGAGACTCAGTCACCATCTCTCCTCTATAGTCATGGATCTTGTGAATGACAAGGTGGGGGTCTTTGGAATGGCTGAAGATTAGCATCCCCTGCTGTTTTGTAATTATCAGAATCTGGACAGTCATTTATTTGAATGAAATAATGCATACAGTTTGTGCCTCCAAAGAAAAGCATACATAATGTGATTGTAAGAAGGGGTTTTCAATCTCTCAGTGGGATGTCATAGGGTATGTTTATAAACTTCAACCTAGCGGTGGCTCTGCAGTGGAATTCCACTGGTATTGAGACAATAATTTGCACAGTCAAATTGCTTTCTTTACAAAAACCCAGGGAATTATGAGACCTTAATCCTTTATTAATGTCAACCCATAGGCAGCAAGAAAGCGTAAGATTGCCATTCGAAAAGCCCAGGGGAAAAATCTTGAGGCCATCCGAGAGCTGAATGAGTATCTGGAACAGTGAGTGTCTTACAAGAATACGGATTGTGTTTTGCTATTCTGATAAATCTTTTTAATTAAAATGGAATTTGCATTTGATTTACGCTTTTGCTTCCATGCTGGTCATTTACAGAATCCCTTGCACATTCTTTCTTCTTTGTCTTTTTTCCCCTCTCTTGCCTTCTCTATACAGATTTGTTGGAGACCAAGAAGCTTGGCATGAACTTGCAGAACTTTACATCAATGAACATGAGTAAGTTGTTTGCTAAGTCCACATAAAAACTCTTAAATTGAAACCCATTCTATGCAAGTCAAAGACCTCGGAGACTTCTTTGAAGGACTAGTGTTAGAAAGTATGCTGTCTCTTTTCCAATATAACAAGCATCGATAGGAAATAATTACAAACCTTATTTGACTACCAAATGCTTTAAAAAGGCTTTTGATTTTAAAACAGAAGCAGTTCGCTTAATTAGCTGTATATTTCAGTCATTTTTGTAAATATAACATCTTTTTTAAAAAATAGTTTGAGTGTAGCTGGGAATGGCAATTATTTCCCATAAATTTTCATTGAAGTGATGTTTTTACTGGTTATAGATTTTAATTTCTTTACTTCTAAATTCAGTTGATTGCAGCAACTGATACTCCAATTTTCTTTCAGCCTACCTCTGCAAGAACTTTTAATAACCTTAAAAAAAAAAAACCAAAAACCCAGACCAAAAACAACAACAAAAAAAATCCCAAAGCATGGATCCTGAGTTAGAAGAATCTGGTCGCCTGGGTATAAAACCCAGTGCAATCAAGAATGCTTAATGTTGTAGTCCAGCTTGCTTATTGGATATTTAATGTTTTTGTTAGCTTTTTTTTTATTGCTGTAGTGACAGGAGGAAATCCCAATGTGAGAGGATTAGCTCAAAGCCTTAGTGCAAGTTTTCTAATATCACAGCATTAATTCTAACCTCCACCCAAAGGCGTATCTTTTTTTTTTCCCCCCTTCTTTAGTTCTTCAGCCCAGCCTGAATTATATCACATTGTTTCCTTCCTTCCTTTCTAAAGAGTAGTAAAAGAATCAAATTCTCAAGGAAGAAATAGCCATTCTCACTGTGATGAAAAAATTATTCCCCCATCACCTCTCCTTCTAACCCATTCTCAAAGAAAAGAATTATTAAACTCTTTCAAATGCTGACTTAAGGAATAATCTAGAATTTTGATATCCAGATTTCCATTTGGTTTGGGAAAACCACCAGACACTTTTCCAAGAAAACAGCTTTTTTTTTTTTTTCTTTCTTTTTTAATGGTTAGAAACTTATTTAAGCTTGTCAGATCTGTCAGTACAAAAGTGAATGATAGAGTGGTGTAAACATACATATTCCATTACTGGTTGTTTGGGGGTTTTTGCTATAAACTTTATTACAATATTGTGTAATAAAACCTGAGAAATACAAGCAAAAGCAATTTCTTTGTCCTGGGTCTGTAATTCAAATAAAAATAATATGTAGAACTTTCTCCTTCATTGAAAAAATTTACTTTGCTCACTGTAATTTTATAAGCATCATTATTATTTTGATGATTAAATGGGTAAAAATTGGAATCTTGGCTAAAAAGCAACTAAAAGGTTGGTTGTTTTTTTTAAGGTAACAATTCATTGGCTTTTGTTTTATTAATGGCACAAATTTAGTCTCATTTGTGGAATCACCATCCTGTTACCATTGTTCATGTACACACTTAGATGAGCAGTCTCAATACAGTCCTCAATTCTGTGCTGTGTTCCATTATGAGGACTGTGTCTTCTGCTTTTGGAAAATGAAGTGGCTATCTTTTTTTTTTCCTCCAAATTAGTAACTGACATCCATACGCGACTACCATAATGTGGGGAGAAAACCACAGTATATTCATTTTAAGAAATGAGGTTTTACAGATTATGTGGTTTAATATCGTCTCATGATTGCTAAATTGCTTTTAGTCTGATATTAAATATCTACTCACACTGTCATTATAAACATTGCATCTCTGAATTTTGGAATCCTATCATGTAAACACTGTACAACAGTGCTATCATGTATCTGTAGAAGATGCAAAATCTGCAGGAAACTGTTAGTTGAAAGACTATGAAGCTAAGATTTCAATAATTAAATAAATGTGTATTTTGAGCTTGACTTCTTTCTGAAAGCTTTCATTTAAAGAACAAGTACTAGCCTTACTTTTACAGTGATAAGTTGTTGCCCCATTTGGGTTGCTTTGAGGCTATTTTCATACATAGATTTGTACTGTCTGATTTTTAGAACTGCTTGGTATGGTTTTTTGATCTCACTTCTGTGGTTGACTGAGCAGATGAAGTTGACTGACAGTGTAAGTGCTCTGGTCTGTAGCTTGGTTTGTGAATCCTTGGGTAGCTAAATTTTCCTGTAGAAGAAAATGAACTGTTTTGTAGTCCGAGTTAAATGTCCTATAGTACCTAATGCCTGTTTCTACTCATCGCTCCTGTTGATAAGAAATGGCACTTACTAATATGAAATAAGTATATTAAACACTTTCTATGTATATCTAGACTATTAAATTCTGTATATTTTTCATTACCTGTAATGTAAAAATAGTAACTTGAGGTTTCAAACATCATTTAAAAATAAACCATTTTTATTAACTGTGAATCACATGACATTATGGAGAGAAAATTAAGAGTCCTGTCATTGTGCTGTAAAGAAACTGAAACAAAGAACTGTGCACACTGTTTGATTTTGTCACTGGTTTTCATATTCCTCAGCTATGCAAAGGCAGCCTTCTGCTTAGAGGAGCTTATGATGACTAATCCACACAACCACTTATATTGTCAGCAATACGCTGAAGTAAGTATTTTAAGAAAAATCAATTATATTTTGCTTTGTTTTGATGTTACTGAAGCAGTGAAAATGGAGTAAAAATGATTTCTTTAATTTTTCCCTAGGAGATTTAAGAGAATACACAGAGAATGTTAATATCACATAGGACTTAACATGTTGAGAAAACTCTGCTTTCTTACTTAGTGTGAATAAGCTAAATAGAAGCATTAAGGGCAGGAATTATTGAAGATAAAAACTTCTTTTAAATGAGCTATTCTCGTTGAAATGTTTATGAACTTTTCAAGTTAAGTGCATGAGAAGTTAAGCTTTTCTGCAACAATGCTGCCTAGGAGGTTATGATATATTGCCTGTTTTTGTGGAGCCAGACCTTGGAATTCACATAGGAGATTTTGCCTGAAAGAGCACTGGGGAGAGAGCGCCCTTAGAAGTTTTAGCTCAAGGTTTTTAGCCACTTTCACTCTTTTTTTTCAGATGTATATTATTTTTTTTCCTAAATTGTACTGTTAGCTGCTTAGAATGGATTTAATTTGTTTTGTTAAGGTGGATAAAGTTGAATTAACATTAAAATTTGAAAGTCTAAATGGCTTTCTGGTAGAAAGACTACAAAGAATTTCTTCTAGTATTTATCCTTTTTGTTGATCTAATAGCAGGAAAAGTTAACAGGAAAGCAATGGAGTAATCTTCTAAACTTTGTTTGCTATTTTTCAGTTGGATAGCTATGTGATGTTTTGTGCACTGTGTAATGCTGTTCTGAAGGAGTATAGAGTTAGTATGGATTTATAGTTGTCAGAATTTAGCTTTAAAATTAGTGTTACTTTTCATAAGAGACTGTCCCAAAGTTTTAAGTATGTATAAGTGCAAAATAATGACTCTTTATTCTTCTAGCAATAAATTAATTAAATTAATGATGGCGTTATCTTTTCTCCTATAGTTAAATACTTCAAAATTTGTGTATTGAAAAGAGCTTGGATTTCTCCCAAGCCAGTATTTGGCTATCTACTGTTTTGAAATAACACGTGAAACAAGCATGAAGTGAAGTGTCATAGTATCTTTGCTTCAAGAGTGAATGCCTGAGGTATAGATGATGTGCAAGTTTCAAAAATATATAATTTTTACAGGTTAAATACACTCAAGGGGGGCTTGAAAACCTTGAGCTATCAAGAAAGTATTTTGCACAAGCACTAAAGCTTAACAACAGAAATATGAGAGCTTTGTTTGGACTTTACATGGTAAGCATGATTACATATTTTCCATGTTATCATTTTGAGTATGTTTTTACACATGTATGTTATCCTTTACCATTTGATCTTTTGTGGAGTTTTTGTGGTTTTGTTTGTTTGTTTGTTATTTTTATTTGGTTTGGGTTTTTGTTTGTTTTGTTTTGTTGTTTAACTTAATAGCTGAGATTATTAAGCACTGCTTTATAATACTGAGTATGCACAATTCTATGCCAGTAAATGCTCCTCAATTGAAGTGCTCTTAACCCTTAAGTTTTGCCCATGTTTTCCAAAGAATTACTGACATATAAAAGAATAAAGAATTACTGGCATATAAAGGTAACTTCTTGAAAAAGGACTTAGTCATGCTTCTCCATACAGGATGGTGAACTGCTGAAGAGAACCAGCTGCTTTTTTCCTTTTCTTTCTCCTCTCTTTCTCCCTCTCTGGCCTCCTGCTTTCTTCTTTTTTTTCTCTCCCCTCTCTCTCTCTTTTTTTTCTCTCCCCTCTCTCTCTCTTTTCTTTCTCTCCCCTCTCTCTCTCTTCTCTTCCTCTCCCCCCTCTCTCTCTTCTCTTCCTCTCCCCT
>JANHGN010019797.1:0-12931 GCA_024605025.1 Megaceryle maxima | reverse complement strand
CCTCTCCCCTCTCTCTCTCTTTTCTTCCTCTCCCCTCTCTCTCTCTTTTCTTCCTCTCCCCTCTCTCTTTCCATTTGTTCCTTTCTCTTTCTTTCCCCTTCTTTCTGTCTGTCTTTCTTGAGCCAGCAGTGTGCCCTTGTGGCCAAGAAGGCCAGTGGTATTCAGGGGTGCATTAAGAAGAGAGTGAACAGCAGATCAAGGGAGATTCTTCTCCCCCTCTACTCTGCCATAGTGACACCACATCTGTGTCTAGTTCTGGGTTCCCCAGTTCAAGAGAGACAAGGACCTACTTGAGAGAGTCCAGTGGAGGGCTACAAGGACATGAGGGGACTGGAGCATCTTTCTTACAAGGAAAGGATGAGAGACCTGGGGCTGTTTAGTCTGGAGAAGACTGAGAGGGGATGTTATCAGTTCTTGCAAATATCTAAAGGGCAAGTGTCAAGAGGATGGGGTCAGTATATTTTCAGTGGTGCCAGTGATAGGACAAGGGGCAATGGGCACAAACTGGAACCCAGGAGGTTCCATCAACTTCACATCACAGTTAAGAAGTTTTTTCACCTGTTTAGATGGAACCTGCTGCCATGACCACAGTAACTAGGGGTAGTGTGTGCTGGCACCACTTCAGTCTCTCCAAATACACCGAGGCCTCTATTGAAGATCTTTTTAGATCTTAGACCTGAGATCTTTTAAAGGATATTTTTAGAGACAAAGCCAGAAAAGTTCCGTTTCTTTTATTTTTTTAAAAAATTCAAGGCAGCCTTTTTGTCTCTTGGGAGGGGGGTAGTTTACAAAGATGCATCAGGCAGACAACATTGAGGCTTCCTAAAAATACCAGGCAACAGGAGCTTCCTTTCAAGGACTTTATTATCACCTTTAAGACTCAAAGAGACTTGGACCTAATCTTCTTAGCCCATCTGCAGAGATTCTTGAGTTGCTCATTGTATGTTCAAGGAGAAAAGGCCTGCTCCCTGCTGTTCCTTAGGTCATTAAGTTTTGTAGCAAATTTGTTTATTGGTCTAAATTGATTTTTAAGGTGTATGTACATGGAGACTTCTCCATCCATTCTGGAATATGCCTGTGGGTTTATTATGGCCAAGCTGGGCTTGTCCTGTCAGATCTTGCATCCTGCCTGTTACCTTCAGTCTGTAAAGTAGATATAGACCGTTTTCTATGATGATCTGGCTGGCAATCTTGAGCTAATGTGACCCAAGTAGCCGAGAAGCTTTTTGTTTTTGCAGTGCCTGATAGTCATATGCATAAACCCTGATCTGCATAATGCAAATTAATTACTGTGGAAAATGCATGGTTTTTTTTCTTTCTTCAGTTTTGATCACCTGGCTGCTGTCACCTTCACTGGGTGTTTTTTGCAAGCACAGCTTGCCTGCTTGCTTCTGTAGCTACTCTTCGGCTCCTCATTTCTTTGTAATGGTGTTTCCAGGCTTTAGGATCTGGTTTTGCTGTGTCTGCTCCTTTTGTACTTGACAGACATGCCCAGTGTTTCTGCTCTCCCGAAGCACGTCCACAGCTCTGGTAAATTCTCCCTAAAGGCTTTCAGTTGTTTCTGCTGAGGAAACTGGTCTGTACTTCATCGAATTCAGGAAACCAGAGAGAATGATGCCTTGTTTTAGGAACTCTGACACTGTACTAGATCACAAATTTGACTCATGCAGGCATGACTTCAGAGAATGTGTTCTTGAGCTTGTGGAGTCTACTTCTTTTACAGTCCCCCTCCTCTCCCATTTCTGGACATTGTTTCAGGGAAATACTTGTAAAAGAATGTTCTTTGAGTTTGAAATGTAGTATTCCTGTAGATAATTGCTTCTGTGCTCCTTTTAAAGTCTTTCTTTGGAGGTTCTCCATTGATGGGCAAGAGTAGGGTTCTGTGGTTCTTTGCATTCAAGTGCTTTTGCGCTCAGGTGTTCTGGGAGGGAGTAGCAGTGTTTCTTTGTGAAATGGATTTATTTCAGTAAGTGGAAAAGTCTCCGAGATTAGTTCAGTTCTTAAGTAATCTTTTTTTCTTTCTTCAGATGAAGATGGATGTAGGTTATGTGCAGAAACTTACCTGCCTTTAAAATGTATTTTCTAATGCCGTGGGGAAAAATGTAATGTTTTAAACAGTGGTTTAGATGCACAAGTGATATATTTTATATCATCTCTGGTAACAAATTGAATGGAGAAAACTAATTCATAACTATCACTTTAGGAAAAGCAAATTGGATTAGCTGATCATGTCCAGGTTTGGTTCTTAACTTGGTACGTAACTGAACTGAAGCCTTTAACTTAGAACCTTAGCTTTCACTAGAACAAACAATTGTATAAAAAGTTGAGCTAATTCTTAATTACCAGAACTGTTTTTATTTTTTACTGCTATTGCTGTGTGTGCGTCTCTGAATGCAAAGGTTCTGGGTGCTCTCAGGTTGTATTTTATAGTTACACTGGTTTTCATTTTTGTATTCCTAGTCTGCCAGCCATATTGCTTCCAATCCAAAAGCAAGTGCAAAAATGAAAAAAGATAATATGAAATACGCCAGCTGGGCAGCTAACCAAATAAATAGAGCATACCAGGTTGGTACATCATTGCTTTATGATACTCTTAAAATGCTCTGTAGTTATTTTTCTTTTGTAAATCCACTTAAATTGCTTATATTTTTTGCCTTCTACTTCTGTTTGATTTTATGGAATCCTAATTTATCTAAGTTTGATATTTTACAATTATTAACCAGTATTATTTGCTTATTAGCTTTAAATGGATTTTTTTTTCCTACTACATCAACTGAATGTACACTAGTGTAATTTTGACCTCCAAGACGCAGTTCTACAGCTAAATATTTTAATAAAATTTGGAATGTCTTAATTCTTAAATGGACTTGGTCATCTACTTCTGATTTAATACAATATGAATGAAAATTCTAGAACTTTATTTTCCTTCAGTTTATCCTGACCTTTCAAAATCATACTTCATGGGGTACCTAGTAATTATCTTAATAAATGTGACTGAAGTTGGTTTTGCGTAGTTTTCTGGATAATGCCTGTTGAATTGTGAGGATGTAGTGGTGCATAAGCACATGTATTGGCTTTTGTATTATAATCCCCTCTATTTTTTCTATAACTATGAATGGAAACAGGTTTTAGCTCATAGGTTCTGCTGTCTGTGCATCCCAAACATAGTATGTCTATTTGACTAAAGAAACGTGGGGCTGTTTAGCTGGAAAAGAGAAGACTGAGAAGGGATCTTATTAATGTGTGGGTCAGTCTCTTTTCAGTGGTGCCCTGTGATAGGATGAGATGTAATGGTCACAAACTGGAACACAGGAAGTTCCACCTCAACATGAGGAAAAACTTATTTACCATGAGAGTGACAGAGCCTGGAACAGGCTGCCCATGGAGGTTGTGGAGTCTCCTTTTCTAGAGACTTTTTCAAAACCTGCCTGAATCTGTCCCTGTGTGGCCTGCCCTGGGTGATCCTGCTCAGGCAGAGGGGTTGGACTCGCTGATCTCCAGAGGTCCCTTCCAACCTCTACCATTCTATGATGCTATGACTCTCCTACAGCTATTTTTAATGATCTGACAATCAGAGTTTAGGTGTAAGTAATCCTGAACATCAGCATCATGCTGCCCACTTCCCCCCAGCACTTTTTCTGAAAAAAACCCAAATGGGTATGAAATGCAAAGACTTTATGTTATGCTTCTTTGTCTCTTTAATAGTTCAACATCAGAACCTAATAATTAATTTTTCTCATGTTGCTACTACTTCACAGTTAATACTACCAAATAGCCTTTTGACAAGCTCCATCTATTATGGAATTAAATTGGCATTTTCTTTCACAGCCAGGGCACTTTTCTTAATACACTGTATTTCAATTGAATGCCAAGAGTGTGGCTTTTGATGGGGTTTTGATGTATTACAACTTTGAAGTATTTTCCATTTCCCTATACCTTCTGACTGTGCTTTAAAGTGAATAATATAGTATCCATGAGGACATAATTAAGCATTTTATACTTGTGTGCCTAAAGTTTATTTCTCTGTTTTGCTGTTTAATTTACCTTCTCATGACACTAAGGTGTGTGTGAATTACCAACTTTGTCTGATTTCCCCTAAATAAGCAGGATTTCTTTTGACTTCAGTATGTCTGACATTGCTGTAACCACAATATTGATGGAAAACTCAAGCATTTGCTACAAAACCCAAGGACTTTCAAAAAAAGAACCAAAAACACTGAACAAAAAATAAAACCACTACCCTCCACCTTGAAGAATAGACTACACAGGGGATTCACCACTGATAGAACAACATACATTTTAAAAGATGTGTCAATTTTGAGTGAAAACTTCTTTTCCATGTTTTACATCTTAATAAAGTGAACTGCTTAGATTAGAGAGGGTTTGAACACATGTTTTAAGTGAATATTACAAGTAGAGTTTCTAGTTCAAAACACCAGTGGAGACCTGTTAGCACTTCTGGGAAACAACTCCTTTCAGGGTGCATCAGGATGGAAATGTACAACCAGTGTTGGCTCTGGAATGGTGGCATAATGAGATTAAGACCCAGAAATAGGCATCTCCTGGTTCTAAATATAATGAAATCGTAATCATGACAGTTTGTACTTACTTAACTCAGCCAGATAAACTTGCCTTTTTTTCATGTTTTGTTTGGTTGGTTGGTTTTGGGGTTTTTTTGTCCTCTTCACATGGCTTTCTGTTAACATCACAATATATCTAACAAAATATGACTCGTATTGGGAGTGGTGATGGTGTTGGGGATTGCTGGGTGTGTGGATTTTCTGTTGTTTGGGGGGGTTGTTTGTTTGTTTGGGCTTTTTTGGTTGGTTGGGTCTTGATTTTGTTGTTTTTTTTTTTTACTGGAAAGTGCAGTGTTTCTGTGAAGCTCTTTTGCATCCTACATTAAGCATTTTTGGTTGATGCTTACCAGAACAGATCACATTAACACAACTAACATATATTTAAAACACGTGTCTTAACTTCTTTGTGAATCCATACTTTTAAGATATGGTGCATACTTCAGCTGCTCTTCTTAGCTGTTTCGGACATAAAGTGACAAACACCATATCTGTCTGGAATCGTAGAGGGACTTTAGCTATACAGAAAATGTAAGTGCTCAAGCTAGGATTAGGCAAGCAAATGACACGAACACCCCCTTCTTCATAGAAATATCACAAGGTGCTCTAGTGACTACAGATAGATGGGACTGCCCCAGTCCAACCCTACTGAGCTGGTTAGATGACTGCAGAAGGGTTTTGCCACTCCAGTGTGTATGCAGAGACATAGAACATCCAACTGCTGCAGTAAATGGTGTTTGGTGATGTAGTAGGTGGCAGTTTCCCCCATGAGTCAGTTTGATTTGTTGCTCTCTTAGCGTGTTGTGGGGTTGGAAATTGTCATCTTTTGGACCTAAGGATGAAACCCTGGTCACTTGTGCCAGTGGAAGCCTTTACAGCATTCCTTCATTTGTGGAGTGTTGTCTAGCCAGGTTTGAAGCTAGATACTTATATTATCTCTATAAATCCTCCCTAATGTTCTTGCATTGTCCAAAGCACTTTGTAAAGTGTAATAAGAGCTTTAAGAGCTTGTTGAGTTTGGCACTGATTTGTTTTATTAGTTGTACTTTCTTATACTGTTAAATGCGATTTTTTTAAATTTTTTTTTTCCCCCTCTGGTAGTCATGTTTTAGAGAATAAGTTACATTTAGAATCCTGACATGGGTGCCTAGACAAATTGTATGGATTTGTGACTTTAAAATACAAAGTTATTTATTCAGAAAGTTACTTTTGAGCAATTTTCTTGCCATGAAATCTTTCCCCATCTTCAGTGTGGATTTGAACTTGAATTACCAGCTGTTTGCTCAGTAATTTTGGAAAACAGCCTTTATTTTTTCAAATTCAGCACTGGCTAGCATTGTGGGGTTTTTTTTATTTTATATGTAATTTACTTGAAATATTTTTACTTGTCCTCTTCTTTCAATTTATTCTCTCACTTGAGCAGTTTGCTTTGGCACTTGATTTTTGCTTTTCCTGTGCATTCCTGTAGGAAATTAGAGGAACTTCTTCATTTATTGTCACTTAAAGAAAACAATCTTTCAAAAGAAAACCTTACTTTCAACAGTGTTGTTTAGACTGTACAGCATTTTCCTTACAGGAAAGCATGGTGATAAAGAATAGTTGAATTAAATAATTTTCTGAAAAGCAAAGATATTTAACACTCCATCTGGTTAATATATTTTGATGCTAAATAAGTAACCCTCCATGCTGATTAGTACTTCTCATCTGTGCCTAATCTAGGAGAAATGTAAACTTTTGTAGGAAAACAGAAAGGTTTTGTAGCTAGGACCGCTGTATGGAGCTGGAATTCCTGGCTTCTAACACGTGCTCTGAAATAAAAGAAAGGTCATTATTCTCTAGGCCACTTAAATTTAATTGATTGGCTGAAAAAAAAAAAAAAAAAAAAAAACCAAACCCAAAACATTAATCTCTTATTTCAGACGTTAGAGAAGTACTCATTATTCAAGGTATTATGTAATGTCTGTTATTATTCTAATCTTAGTTTTGCCTTATCACTGGGAAACTGGATTATTCTCTCTGTGCAGATCCTGTGAAGAACATGTATCTGTTCTGACTGGGGACATGAGTCACAGTTACTTTAACATCGAAACAAAATATGGCTACCTAGAGCTCCTCAATTAGGTAATTGGTTTAGCATGTCCTCTGGTAGAAGCGTTTCAGCAGAGTTTGATTAATGCTCACAAAAATCTTTAAAGTGATCCTACTCGTAGTAATTTTCCAGATACATGCTTCTTGGGTACATTGCTAAATTATTCTGTGTTAGCAATCCACATTTTATTTATGGTTGGAGAGAGGTGATTTTGTTACAAACCATTTGGGAAACAGAAAATTAAATCATGATTTTAAGAAATGGATTCCGGCTCAATCAGTCAAATTGCTGTGTAATGGCAGAATAGACAAAATAATTGTTCGTCAGGGCAAATTTGAAGTGATTACGTTTCCAACTATACCTCTGTTTGTTATGACGCAGAGTTTGGTTTTATTTGTTCAGCTTAAAGTACACGTCAGTATCATGAAGGCAACTACTCTTGAAATTAGCAAGTAACATTTTTTAAACTAATGTCTTATGTCAGTTTTGCTTTCAATGTCCCTGAAGAGAAGTAAAATAAGTAAAATTCTTAGGTTGAAGCTTTCCTCTGTGTGCTTTCTGTATGTCTTGCCAAGTGTGCTTTTTGACCACAGTACATCCAGACTTCTGTGCCTTTTATTGAAAACTCTAAATGCTTTGAATTTGAAACAATTTTTCAGTCAAGGATTTTGAGTTCTGTTTTTTCATTTACTTTTTTATTTTATTAAAGGATTTGGACTTCCCAAGTGTCTGCTTGAACTATTCTTGTTTAGTGTGAACCAAAAGAGAGTATTCTGTTAAGTCCTATCCAAGCAAAAGTTACTTCACTCCTGTAGGAGAGTGTAAAGAAATCTTGATTTTCCTCTGAAGTTCACAATTGCTGGTCACTATGGGAACTGCACAACCTTAAGAATGGCTTTATATATGCTGCTAGAATCAAAACATGGTACATCAGTTCATCATCTGGAAATACAAAAATATGGTGGTGTCAGTATATCTCTTACCTAT
The DNA here is from genome assembly GCA_024605025.1 of Megaceryle maxima. Lineage (NCBI taxonomy): Eukaryota > Metazoa > Chordata > Aves > Coraciiformes > Cerylidae > Megaceryle > Megaceryle maxima. The sequence goes on along the minus strand of JANHGN010019797.1, from coordinate 5,278 downwards.
AAAGCATTGTCAAAAGAAAAGCTTTTAATTCCCTAACTATTTAATTTGAAATGGCTTTTCATTTACTGTGACAAAACTATTTTTTTTAAGAACTCAGTACTGATTGGGAATCCCAATGTTAGTTTGTAGCCTGGGGGTCAAAAGCAGGTTACCAGGTCTTGCAGCTTGTTGCTGGTGTGATATTACCTGAGTTTGATGACTTAATCTTTCTTAACAGGTCATGAAGAGTTTGCTAAATTAAGTTAATTACAAGAGAGAAGGGACACATTATAAATCAAGGACTAACTATAGGAGACACCAGTGGTATTTGAAATAAAAACCATTAAATTTAAAATTTATTGAGTGTTTAGGTGTTAACATTAAGGTAGAGAATAGGCTGGTTTACTAGCAGCAAGTTATAGTTACTGCTTCTGTAATTTCTTTACCACACCTCCCAAATCCAAATGCAAAATGTTTTTAATGCAGGTGTATTAAAAATGTTTGAGAGTTTCATTTGACTGAAGACCAACCTAGTCAATAAATCCACTATGTTAGATATGGCTGATGAGTGATGAGGATTTTCAGTATGGTTAGAAAAACCTCTTGAGGTCAGTGTGGGGTGATCAACATCTCCTACCCTTCTACCCCTTCCTTTCCCAAACGCTTACATATGTCTTAGGGAATCTAAAGCCATAAGTAGTATTTATTAAGCTATATCTTTCTTTGTTACCAAGACAAACTTTTATTTCAAATGCTTTCTGAAATTGCTGTTGTAATAGTAGGTTGCAATCAAATACAAGGTCATTGCTCACAGTTAATTTGAACCATAAAGTAAAATTACATGATGACTGGATTATTTTATAGTAGATTTTGATAAGTAGAACTTTCTCTGTCTCGCTCTAACAAAAATAGAAAATAGATTATCTTCAGTAACAGGTCCAAATCTTACTACTGTTTAAATTATGAATGTAACCTAATTTGGATCACATAAAAAAAATCAAGTCTGAAATAACAATTATGTTAAAGTTTACAGAGCAAATAAAACAGCAAGAAGATCTCTTCAGATAAATGTTAGATTTCAAAGTGGGATATTTATTAGTGCTGAATACTCAAATTCAGAGCAAATGAGTGAAATTCTGCTGTTCTGTTGTATTTTTCAGTAGGAAAGAGTGATTATAGCTTGTATTCCAGTAAAAATACTGAGTTATAGTGAAACGATAAAGTAGCTGTGCTTTTAGATTTGTAAATAGCGTTAATTTTTGGTACTCGGTGTTCAGATCTGTTATTTGCACAGGATCTGTGCACAGAATTTCTGATATATGTCAAATAACAATCCTTTGTTGTTGTTGCTTAGTTTGCAGGTCGCACTAAGAAAGAAACTAAATACTCTTTGAAGGCAGTGGAAGACATGCTGGAGACCTTGCAGATCACTCAGTCTTAGGTTGGCACAGAGATAGTGTATTAAACTTTCCAATTCCATGATCAACCTGTAATGTCCTATGGGTTATGTTATTCTAGTGCTGTTAAAAGTTAATTTTGTATTGATTAACATGCTATCTAAAGTAATGTTTTACGAAAAGTAAAATGCCTATTTATTGCTGCTATGACAAATGTGATGAATACCCACTAAAATTAATGACTTATCCACACAGACAGCATAAAGAAATGACACATGCTGCACATCAGTCTCCTCAGAGTTTTTTATCTACAGTACCTGCTTCTAAGCCATAATTTGTAGAAATAAATTTCTTAAATGACTTAAAAAACCCGCCACAGTGATTTATTGGACTTGGAAATGGAAATTACAAATATACATGTAGATGAAGAACATAAGTTAGAAATTTTTATCTTATTTTCATATTTCAGAATAAAAGCTTGCTACACATGTACACTTTCTGGTAAATGTTTACCATACAGTGAGGAGTGATTATGAATACACTGTATGAGAGAAAAAAAGTTGGTGCTAATGGTTTTATTAATGAATTGATATCCAGTACTGTAGAAATGGAGAGTACTGACTCATGTACTTTGTATCAGAGGTGCTCTTGTACTGGCTCAAGGCCAAAGACATTCTCCTTCGTGTCTGTGTTGGCAAGTGCTTCCATGTCCACGTAGTTCTCCAATCAGTACATGCATATGCACTTTTTTCATTCCTTCTCAGTCTCCTTAGTTGTACACATGGTCCATATCATTCATTTCAAACCCATCTGAATGCTGGGCTACATTGCTGGTCTCTACTCATTTTGTACCCTTGGTATGGCTACCTCTTCAGTGTGGTGTAAGCTGTGGTAGGTTTATCAGCTTCTCTGCAGTAACTGAGTGTTACTGCATGGAAAGTTGAGGTAGCTTGTTAACTGCCTTGTACGTACTGGAGGATAAAACTTTTTACACCATTAGCATGAAGCATCTAGCACACTGTAAATCTGTGTTGTATTTGTCTTTAGGTGCTGGTTTATTTACACAGATAATTAGTCAAACACTCTAATTCACACATTTTGCAGTTCTGATCATTCGGGATGTTGTTCAAATGTATACTTTGGCAATTCAGTTTGCACAGCCATCATTTCATTTATTATGGCTTCAGAAAGATTGCATAAGAGCAGCAACATACCCATAAAAAATTCTAATAAAAGTACTGCAATGTCATTTTCATGACTGTTAGCACCATCCAAGCTGATTTGAGTTTCAGATTTTATACTGCCTGCTCTATATAGATGGCTAGGTTAAAGGCTGTGTATTAAGATGTAGGGTTTATGACCCTGGACTTAATTAAATAAAACAAAGCTGGGCTCCTGCTTAAAAACAAAGCAGCAACAAAAAATTGCTGTGAGAGTTCAAAGATTGAAAATGTTTATAACTGAACTGGTTGTTGCAGAAGACTGTGCCTTTAGGAAGCATAAAAGATCTAATTCCCATTATCCACGAAGTAGTTTGGAGTATGATAGTGTGACAGGATGGGTGCTGTGCCATGAGCATGAATTGTATGTGGACTTTTAACATTATGCAGTACTATTGAAATACAAAACTGCAAATTCTGCATAGTATTATATTAAACCACCCAATTCTAGCTTGGGGAAATAGTGCAGATCCTTTTATAATAGTAATTCACAAACTGGCCTCAGAACATTATTTGCAGATAGATTTTTGTATGTTTCAGGTGGAAAGCCAGGAAAATATCACTGGGGAACCTATGTATTTCTGTTCAGATTTATAGTCTTTCACTGTATGAGTGTGCCATCTAGAGTTTTAGACCCTTATTAATCTGTCTTTATTTTACCTACATCTCAAATAACTGGGTTGCATTCTAAAACTAAAAATGGTGGGAAGATGTACTGTAAACAAAAATTACTTATCCGTGCACATTTTACTTCCAAGGTATTCAAAACCTTGTGCAACAGGCATCTATGCTGCTGAAATGTCATATGTAATGTTTTATTCAGAAGCAACTTCTAACATAACGTCAGCCTTGGGCATATGGTTTATCAGTTTCTCTGGAAAGAAGTTTGGTCTGTTTCTTGGTTTTTTTCTTGTTTTCAGTGATTTGATGTCAGATTTCATATCATTTGGCTGCTTAGAACTTTCTAGTTTTCACTACTGCATAGCATCTTTTTAAAATTACTACTTATCACTCTGATTTGTGCTTGTATTTTGGCATAATTCCCACATAGTAGAGCTTACAAATTGACCCAGTCTGATAAATGTCCGATAAATTTGTATTTACTTCAGAGATAAAATAAATTACTCCTTTGAAAATGCATGGGCATTCTTTGATAGAACTATTGAATTGCAGCAATGGAAATTCAGGGGTTTTTTCCTTACTCAAATGAAAAAAAAACCTGAATTAAAACTCTGTCTGCAGGGGAAGTAACTGTGCAAAGTGCCCTGCACTCTCAGCAAGGAAAAGGTACAGAGAGAAACTGTGGTATTGTGTGATCTTTATAAAAGTTAATTGTCCGGTTCTAGTAAATGATTTTGTAATGTGTTGCTGACGCTATCTTGCATTAAAGAATAGGTTCTCAAAGAATGGGTTATTTAGTTAAGAAATTAACTTCATTATGTTTAGTATCGTACTCTGACAGTAAGAAATGCTACCCAAAAATATTATTATCAAGCATGCAGTCTCCTCTTTCCAAAAATAAAAGCTATGGTTTCACGTTGTTTCAATCGACAACAAAAACCTGAGACCTTTGCAATGCCAAACTCTGTAGCAACGACTTGTGTCTTCATTTTTTGCAGCCATACTTTGATAATAGGCTTGATGGGGAGAGCTTAGTGTTATCTATTAAGTAAAGGTCACCGAAGAGCCAGCAAAATGACTGATTCTGCCTTTGTAATATAAGTTACTGGTGACTTCTTAAAAACCTTTTGTCCAAATGTTATACAGTTCATATTCTGTAGCTGCAAAAAGAACATCTTGTTTAGAATATGTCCCTAAATCTCTTCAGTTCAATGCCCAGAATATCTCGCAGTTGCTATTGGAAACTCTGTTATTAGTCAACGGAGGACTTCCTCTTGGCAGCGCTGTATTTGTGATGGCATCTGTGTTTGCTAGTCACTCCATTTACAGTGGAACTTGTATTTCAGCCAGCTTTAGAAGGGAGGGGAAAAGAAAAGCAAATTAAACTTGACTTACTGGCATGAATTTGTTAGCTTCTTGTTACTTGCACCCTCATCTTCCAAGAACACCAACTGTAGCTGTAGTCAGGTTTGCAATAATAATTCTCCTTGAAACCCAAGAGCTTCCATATATTCAGCTCTAAACTCATTAAAATCTAAACCATACAGATTCCAGTGAAACAATGCTGTGCAGTGTGCACGTACTCTTGTGTGCAGGGAAAGGACAGTTCTCCCACACTCCCTCAAATTGGTGTCAGGGTGGAGGAGCATTAGAACAGTTCTTGGATGTGATTTTTGTCTAGAAGACTACTACTGTATGTCTCAATATTGCTTATTATTTGTATTGCTTGGTGCATGAATAGAATTTTATGCATAACTATAGCTTAACTACAGATACTTGAGTCTACATGGAGAATAAAGTGTTTTAAATGAGACAGTAGTCTTATTTGCAGTGTTTCTGCACCCTTATAGATCTGTATCTACTTAATAGACACCAGCTGGAAGTTGGATTCAACCCAGAGACTAGTTTTCAGAAGTAAATGGTCATTAATCTACCTGCTTGTTAAAAAAAAGCAGACAAACAAATAAAACAATCCCCCCAAATAAAACCAAACAACAAACCCCACCCCAAAAAACCCCAAGCACTTTCCCACAAAGAAAAGCCCCCCCCACCCGAACAAAA
>JANHGN010019795.1:0-16151 GCA_024605025.1 Megaceryle maxima | reverse complement strand
ATTTCACAGTCATATATATATATTTTTTTTGCTTGAATACCAGCTAAAACCCACTGAAGTTCATCCAAAAGATACTCCCTTGCAGAAGTTATTCCCTCCCTAGATTAGCATTGCTCTCAGAGCATCAACTCCAACCAAACTGCAAACCCAATTAGCATCAGCAATGCTGCTGGACGAGAACCCAGCCATAATTTAGGAGAAAGACAGAAAAAACCACCCCAGTGACCTTTAGTAGAGAAGTTAAGCGAACAAAAGCCAAGGTATTTTGACTTACCTCTTCTGGAGAGCAGGGTCACAAGGAGAATTTCAAGGCTATTTTATAAAACACAAGGGGAAAAGAAAACAAGAAGGCCAAACATCTACAAAAGAACTAAAGCAATCTGTCACGGGGAGCAGAGTATGCTCCAAATAAAACTGCATTTAAACCAACACATCTAGCCCTGAAAGAGCAGGGAAAGTCATCGTGCCTCCTCACCTCTCACTCCAAAGCCCTGTTAGAGGCTTTTTTTGTGTTCTACAGTCATTTGTGGTTGGGACCTCTGTGCCATCACGCTCACAACCAAGCTACTGCACCGTGTTTCAGCAATGGCTCTGAAAACAAACTCACACCAACCATAGAAATGTACCAGTTTTATTACAAAGATTCTCAAAGTTCAAAATAAAAGCAACTTTAAAAAACCACAATGCATTCCCTCCCCCCCTCCCCTTCCCCAGACACAAAGGTACACCGATCTCTCTCGCTTCACATACAAACACTGAAGAGCGGGAGTGACACGTCACTCGGATTCAAAGAGACTAAAAAACCTCAAGGTGGAAAAAAGGGAAAAGAATTATTTAAAAAAATAAAACATTTTAAAAATAACCTGTGTTAAGTTAGCAGCATTATTAGAGTTGAACCCATCAGCAGCTCCGTGGGAGGTACAGATCCTCTCGTGGACAGAGGAATCCCCCTGAGAAAGGAGAGCAGCGAGTCAAAGCTGCCTGCAAAAAACTCCTGCAAAGCATTTCGCCAGAAGCTCCTCTACTGATCGGCTGTACAAAAAGAGATGCAAAAGAAAGGCCAGTTCTGGTCACAAAAGACCTTTGGGTGTGAGATAACTGCGTGGGAGGAGGAAGAGGAGTAGTTATAAAAACGTACAGAGCCCCATCTGCTGTTCCCCGGCCAAGGTAACAGCTCAGGCGGCCGATAAGAAGCTTCTCCTTGTTTCCTGGCCTTGACAGCAAGAGAGGAAAAGGTTCGGTTTGAAAATATTTGTCACCTCAAGAGGTGTCAGGCAGGCTCTGCTCAGCCTGGCCACTGGACAGCTGGGGGATGCTCTGCAGTGGTTTCAGCCCAGGACACACAGCAGTACTGGTGACCCGTGTAGCCCAGGGCAGAGCCGGCAGGAAAAGCAAAGCAGGGGACCAAGGGGCAGTAACTCACTTCTCCCTGCAGAGAGGGGCACAGCCACAGGGGAAGGGGGGGAAGGTAGAAAAACTTCAGCCCTTCTCTTCCTCGAGATGCAGAACGCTGCCGCACCCACCGGATCCGCGAGATGGGGGAAACCGTTCCCACCGCCCCAGGGGGATTTTCCTTCTGCATTTTCCAGATGGGCACCCGCGGGGCTCTCGGGCTGAGTCACTACAGAGCTTTTCAGATTCCTTTTAAGCTGCTTCATCTCTTCCCGAGAGTTTGCTGCAGGGAGGTAGCCAACTCTAGTCAAGAACTGCACTATTTGACCCTGAGAAGCGGCACCAGCTTGCAGTTACCTGCCACGGTGGAATCAAACTGAAGACCAAAGGAATAGTCAGTGTCTCACAGGCTTCATTTGGGAACTTGTATTCTCCCACCAAAAAAAAAAAAACAACACAAACCCCAAACCAACAAAGAAGGAAAAAAAAAAAAGGAAAAAAAAAACCCAAACCAAAACAAAAACCTCATGGCCATCTTTCCACCTAACCTGAAATGCAAATACTACTTCTACTTAAATTATTCTTTACCAAAGGTGGTTATTTCAGAGGAGAGAGTAAAGAAAGGAAGTGATTTTTTTTTCAAGACACACTAAGGAGGCAGTGGAAGGCAAGAGTGAAACTTCCCAGTCACCAAATCTGGGCAGTGCAGGTCTGTCTACTCCGCAGAATCCTCCCTGTCTGCTCCCAGCGGAGTGCAGCAAGGAATAATTTACAGTTCTCAAGTCATTTATATATTTATATAGAAATATATACAGAAACATATATAAAATATAAATCCTGTGGAATGGGAGGCAACCAGGGAAGCTAACCTACGACAACTACGCACTGACAGGGACTGTCCAGCTGCAGCCATCTTAGGTGGATTTCGTCTCTTCCTTCACCCTGGGGAAGCAAACAGGAGAATTTGGTTTAAACAAGGAGCTCGGGCTGTGCCCCAGCCAGAGCCACAACCTTCAAACTGCCGCTTACACCAAACCCTGGTAACATCCTGAATGAAGGCTCAGTATTTCTAAGCCCTTTCCAGCAAGGGTTACCAGATGTGCTGCTGGACACACACAAACGTCTCCCCGTTCCGAGCCTGGGACAAAGCCACCCGAATGACCTCGTCTCTCCTCCAGCCCCTCAACTTGTGCCACATCCCACTGGGGCCGCGGGGAGTTAAGGCACGGCCATTTAGTCACCATGGCAGGAGACAGGGCTCACCCTTTGGGTTCTGCTTTCTCCTCTTTTGGTTTTTCCTCTTCTTTCTCATCTAGGAAAAAGAACAAGACCACACACAGTAGTGCAGTAGGAAAGTACGTGCAGGCCAAAGCTCCGCAGAGCTGCGAGGGCTTCTAGTCCCAGCTCCCCTGCTCACCTTTCTTCTCCTCTTCCTCCTTCTCCTCTTCTGTTTTCACACGCTTGGCTTTCTTAAAGTTGGCAACATTTTTGCGCCCTCCTTCCCCTTCATCTTCAGAGTCAGAGAATTCTTCATCACAGGATATTCTCTTATCTGAATTGCGGACTGAGAGCAAAGAGGACAAGAGGTTGTTTCAGCAGGTTGAGAAGTCAGGAGACACCAAGCACTAACTTCTCCGAGCACAGCTACGCTGGATCGAACCAATGAGCCTACGTAAGTCAGAATTAGGCCACGATAAAAACATTTTCTCTCTCTACCTGCTGTATATTTTAACTCATCACTCCTAACTGCTCATGCCAAAGATCCAAGATCACATGGAGGACTTGGAATAGGTACAGCATGGTGTCTAGACTTGACAGCATAAGCAGGTTAACCAGCCTCTCACTGCGAAGATCTGTCTGCCAGATCTAAAGGCCATCAGCCAATCTGGATAGAAACCAGCATTTTCACCATGGAAGACAACTCCTGGGATCAAACCTGCCAGTCTCCCAGAAAAAAAAAATCTGTCATAGCACCTACGTCCCAGGAACTGTTTAAATTCTCACATGAAAAGCCTGGCTTTCTCCCATTATGGAAATCATCTGGCCAAAGTGCCATTTCTCCGAGGGAAAAGAGATCTCTCAGCCCTGTGGTGCTTACCATCAACGCTTTATCTTACACAATCAACAGGAAAGGTGGGAACAGATCCAAAGTGAAGGACTCCAGAACAGAGATATAGCTAAAGCATACATCCTCCCCTCTTTCCTAAGGTAACTCAGTTCAGAGCCTGCAGGTTTCTCCAGCTGACTGATCCTGCTCAGCGCTGGCAGCCACAGGCTCCGAACGCTCCCCAGCCGGGCAACACCACCGTGCCAGAGACAAGCACGTACTTGAAATGCGTTTCTCAGGATCTTCTTCCTCTTCATCTCCACTGTCTTCCTGAACAGCATCCTCAGGAATTGGCTGCATCTGGACACCAGGGGCGTGAGGCAGCATGCGCAGGTTCTCAAAGAGACGCTGCCTAGAGCCAGCCAGGGAAGGGAACACCTCCGTCAGCAAGATGCCACCCACGGCTGCAAAGGCCCCAGCAGAAGGTGTCAGCCTCATGAGGAGGAACAAACACTTACTTGATCTTTTCGAGATACTCATTGGTATTCTGGTTAGTCATGTTCGAGGGACTGATGTGAAGCTTAAAGTCAGGTCCAAAGTACTCGAAATAGTCATTATATGGAAGCTCTGTGGGGAAGTTAAAAAGGAATAAACACCAAATTACCACCAGACCGGTGACAAAATACCACGAACGCATTGCACTCCTACAGAAAAGCACAACCACTTCTTGGCAGGTGTAGGAGCTGCAGCTCTCCTGGCCCAAATTCAGATCAAAGCAGGCAATTTAGCAATAGTGCAGCCGAAGCTTACTTGGCAGTTAAACACAATCAGCACACACAAGTTTTCAGTAGAAGGTCATCTCCCTTCAGCAAGTCATCAAGGCTGCTGGGTACCTTTTGCTGGAAGGGAGGAGCTACACGACTCAAATGCAAACAAGAACAGCTACTGCAAATCAGGGAGTCCAAACACTCGCCTACAGTAATCAAACGCTAATGAGACATCTTAGGGTTGCTGCTTCTCCCACAGAGGCATCCCTTCCCTGAGCTCCGACACTAGAGTGTCACAGTTCCTTAGTCTTGCTTCAAGGGCTCCTGGGGACAGTTACCATTGGGAATTTCCGTGTCCAAAGCCACAGCAGTCTCGTAGGTCCAGCACCTAGCCACGTTGCGGATCGTATAGCCACCTCCTCCCAGCATCAGCATCGGCAAATTAAAACTCTTCACAAACTCCACGCACTTGGCGTGACCTGCAGCAGAAGCAGCAGGGGGGAAAGGTCACAGCCTCGTGGCAGAAGATGACCAAAGAGTTGAATGCAATTTAACGGTACCAGTTATGCCAGTTTGACACAGGGGCTGTATGGGTCTCTTACCTTTGATGGTCAGATTAAAACAACCCAGCCTGTCTCCTGACAGAGAATCTGACCCGCACTGCAAGACAACTGCGCTAGGCTGGAACGTCTCCATCACTTTAGATATCACCTAAACAAGAAAGCCGTTGTTACGCGCTCTGCACAGGACAGTGTCACAGCAACACAGCGATGTGACACAAAGACATCCCCGGTGCTCCTGCAGCTGCTGGCTCCCCTGTGCTGGTACCAGAGGCTCTTACAGAGAGAAGCTTATCGACGACAGGCTGCGATTGTGAGGGAGGAATAGAGCCCCTGAAGAGTCTTACCACAGAAGACTGAATCGATCTCCCCAGAGAACAGCTCCATGAGCCACTCAATGACAAAGCATGATCCACAAAGATGTACTCAGCAAAGATGTCTTTGCTTACCGGCTTGAATATGGCTTCATAGGACTCATCATCGATCCCGTCCCGGAGCGGGTAGTTGACAGCGTAGTACTTGCCTTTGCCTGCACCAATATCCTGTTAGAGCAAAGGACACAGAGACCACGACTCACAGGAGAGACCACAACTCACAGGAGAACCATCAGCAACACACAAAGTGTCCCGCATTGGGAAGGGAAGGCTGGGCTTCCACCAGCGTGATCCAAATGCGGGCTGAGGCTCCCACGGCCAAACGCCATCCTGGCAGGAGGCAGCAAGAGTCAGTTGACTCCAACAGCAGCTTACAGGTGGGTGCATTTGGCCCTCGGTGTTCAGAGAAGAAAAATGGACTATTCTGTGTTGCTCTCAGCACACAGGCTCTCATTTCATCGGTAAAAACCACTTTCTTACACAGCAGTAAAACCATCATCCACAATTCTAGTCCCCAACCTGTACACTGCAGAGGTGCACAGCCCAAAATACCAGCTTGGGCTGACTCTGCAGTCTAGGAACTGAAGGAATCTATTTTAACTTTAAAATAATATATATATATTTACATTTCTATTATCGCTTTCATATTATTAAGAATATTATTCCATTTATGGTGCAGAGCAGCTGCACCAGGAGAGAATGCTGCAGCTGCACAGAAGTTCACATCACCAGCACCAAACTCCGGGCAGGGCTGAAAAAGGTACAACTCTCAAGTAGAATGGAAGAGAATTTAGATCAGGAAAATGTAAATCCACTAAAAAGCACATTAAAACTAAAAAAACCCAGCCTGCTGGCAATGCCAAAGTCACAAAGTGAACCACGCCTGTGTCTAAGCCAAAGGAGTGTCACAGTTAACCCTGTGAGTGGGTAACACGTAGTGACTCACAGGAGGAAACGCCAACAAGATAAACCAAGGCACGGGGAAGTGCTCTCAGAAACTTCTACCCACGCTTGTGGCCAAGATTAGTTTGCAAGCAGCTACAGCTGCCCCAACATGTCACCTTCAGAGGCACTTTTCTGGGCATAATCTCCCCCAGAAGGCTGACACAAGACTGGTGTCCAAGCCTTGGTTTAGTGACTGCACAGGCCACTGCCACGGAAACAAAGCACCACCCCAAGAGCTGAGCCGGCTGCCTCCCAACGCACCGCTGCCCTCAGAAAAAGGATGTCACTTTGAGAGCAGGAAAACCCAGGAAAGGAAGGATTTTAGTTAAATTAGTATGACAGCAAAGAAAGAGACACAATTTGAGAGCAGTTTTCCAGTGAGCCTTCCTTCTCACCCGTAGGTCCCCAGTTCCTGGGAAGTATTCTCCGTACTTATGAAAGGACACGGTCATGACGCGGTCCGTGGTATAAAAGGCTTCCTCCACACCATCTCCGTGGTGAATATCGATGTCGATGTACAGCACTCTCTGGTGATACCTAGGATCAGAAAGGAGTCAAAATGCTGCATTCCTTCAGAGCAGAAACTGCCTTCACCAGCAGAGCAAATGGGAAGAGAGTGAGGAACTTGGTGCTAATCCCCAGGCTACACAGCTACCAGGCAGCTCTCTCCGGACTGGACAGAAAGAATTTTCTTATGCTGAGGGTGTTAAGACCCTGGCCCAGGCTGCCCAGAGGTTTAGTGGTGCCCTGGCAGTGCTGGGTTAACAGTGGGACTCAATGATCTTAAAGGTCTTTTCCCATCAAAACGATTTTATGATTCTAAGCTTATTAAGCCCTCCTGGGAAAAAAAAACACCAACAGTTAAAATAAACAAACAACAAAAGAAAAAAAGAAAAGAAAAAAAAAAAAAAAGGACTGGGAAGAAAGCAGCAAGGACTTGTAAGAAATGCAGCAGAAAGCACAAACAAGAGGGGTAAATAGTACTGCCCGTACTTCAGGAGCTCCAAGATAGCCAAGACGATATCATTGACGTAACAGAAGCCAGAAGCCTCTGACTTCTTCGCGTGGTGAAGGCCTCCCGCCCAGTTCACAGCAATATCTGTCTGTTGCTTGTTCAGCTTCACAGCACTGGCTGTTGGGAGAGGAATTACAAATTGTCAGCACGAGAGCCGAGGCCCCGTGACAGACTGCGGGGCAAAGCACTGGTCCCTTGCAATCCCATCACTGCTCGCGTTGTGCGCTTGGGCACTTTGCAAAGCACCAGCCCGAGGGTTTAACGCTGGATGTCTCAACAGGGTCTCTCAAAACAGGCTCTGTTTTGCCCGCACACACTTTTCACCACTTCCCACTTTTGCCTCAGAGGATGAAATCGGCACAAACAAGTCGACAGCACTTGAGCAGGGGCACAATTGAAGACAGACTAGATTTCATTCAAATCTTTTGTCCGGGGCACTGAGAAAGGTTTTAGCCTGTGTATATGTAGGTCAGTCACTGAACATGCTTTTAGGCAAAGGAAGTTCTCTTCCCTCAGCCCCTTCATAAACTTTCCGCAAACTCTGCAAGTCTCCCAGGATCAAAACAAGTGACATGTTCTGGGGAATCTCCAGCCGTGGGGCCAGAGAGCATCGAGCTGCTTCAGAAAACAGTTGGTACTTGTAGGTACCGCTGACCTACGTTACAGGAAATAAAGGCTTTGAGATGTCATTGTGGGAGCAGCAGCCACAAGGCTCTAACGCCTGTGCACAGTAAGGCGGTTCCGCAAGACCAGTCTTCCTGCAGCAGAGTACTTGAAAATAGTTGAAAGTGTTTTAAATGTTCTGGCTTTCAGGGAGCTTACTGAAACTTTCCACGTTCCCTCTGGCTTTGTGTCCAGAGATGGGGGCTTCTTGTTAAAAAAAAGCAAGCAAAGGAACCCTTTTCTTTCATTTCCAGGTTATCCCTGCCCAGAGCAAGGCTTTTAAAACATTTTTTTCTAATGTAAAGCTCATGATTTTTTTATTAAACTCCTGTTGCTACTGCGGTTTTGTTTTAACTCTGTCACTGGTCGTGCTGCTGTATCACTTTCAGAGTCCTTCACACGATCAGTAACCTGGACTAGGGCTTAGCAAATGTAGAGAGATCTGTCAGTACACAAGGCTTGGGCTCTCACAGGGGAAAAGTCTGGATCTAATTATTAAGGAAATCAGAAATAGGTTCACAAAGTCTCCCCACCACCACCTACCACAGTTTATTTCCCAGACAGAACTACATTACACACATCTGCTTAAGAGAAAAGAACATGCGACTCGTGAGCTTACCAACAGAGCCTCCAGCAGAGAGCTGACAAAACTCAAACAGCCCATCGAACACGGGGCAGTCTTCCCCAACATTAACTGGAAAAGGATACAGAAGAGTTAGCAAGACAAAACCACAAATAAATGGCAAAGCTTCTACCACCATTGGGATTAAAAAAAAAAAAAGCTAACCAGAGTTAAATCAAAAGTTCTAAACAATAAAAGACTGTGCACAAAGGATAAAATATTCACGTAATCGGAGGACTGCCGGGTGAGGCAAAAAGGTTTGTTGCTGGAGGGAAGATGCTCCTGACTTGTAAGAAATTAGGAAAGCAGGTCCCAGGAGCTCCACACGCCATCTAGTGAGGTGCACTACAAGGGATCCCAAAACCAGATAACCACACTGGGAAAAGAGTGGGCAGAGGCGAGGTGACCAGCGAGGGCTGCGTAAGGCCGATACGCGTCCTCGGCAGCAGCTCTGCCTGAGGTGGCACATTCACAGCGCTCTGCTCCGGCAGCGCGGGCTGGTCACCACGGGCTGGCCTCCACGGGCACACACGAGACCAGCACCCCCCCTGCAGCCCAGGCACCCTGCTTTTTGGGGGGGAATGGTGCTGTTTCTGATCACAGAGCTCACCCCGAGCTCCCTTACACAACCCCGCAGTCGGTGGGAAAGGCTTTTGCTCCCGTTTCCTGCTGTGCTGCTGCTGAGTTGAGAAAGCAAACAGGAGAAAGTGGGGAGATGGTAGATAGTGGTGTGTACTGGGCAGGCAGTTTACAGCCACATCTGTTCTATTACACTTTGTACACTCCTTTTACTTCACATTGAGCAATCAGTTTTCAAGCAGTACTGCAGCTTTGGCCTGGATAAACTTCTACTGTAAATAGTTCCACGATTGAAATAAAACCAGTAAGATTAAAAATAAAACCAGTAAGATTAAAAATAAACCCAGTAAGATTAAAAATAAAACCAGTAAGATTAAAAATAAACCCAGTAAGATTAAAAATAAAACCAGTAAGAACAGACTTGTATTGAACCTAGATTTTGCCAGATTTGCTTTACAAACGACCAACAAAAATAATCTGTACTTTTGTAACAACATCTGTAGAATGTTTTCTTCTGTGCTTAATGGGAAAGGCACGAACAGCACAGTTCTTGCAGCAACAGAAACTCATCAGTGCACGGTCTCCACAAAGACTGTGTGATAAGGGAGTTTGAATGGTCCCAGCTCGGGATGGGAATCTCTGAAAGGGACAATTACCCATCAGGAGAACCAGAAGGAAGCAATTGTTCCTGCTTTCCAATTGTTTCAGCAGGGCACGGTCACTGGCAGAGTTTGAATAACCAACTTAAAGAGGTGCTTGGAAGCTTTCCCTGTTAAGTGAGGAGAATTCCAGTCCTCCGTTTCTGCACGCTTCCCCTTACAACAAATCCAACTTCTTGCCCTTTAGATTCCAGCACAGTCCTCCCAAGTGCAGGGCAGGCAACTCGCCCTTAGCGAATGGAATGAGACTGTTCGGTACCTTTACTGCCCCTCAGAACTCTGTGGGCAGCACTGACAGTATCTGAGGCCATCCCTCTGCTATACTTGGCAAAGCCAGGAGCTGCTGAAGAAGCCAGTTGGGCTTTTTTCCCCCACCAAGAGATTCAAAGCAGCCAGGACTACTAAGGAGGGCTATTAATTACAGGGGGCAACCACTGGACTACAGGCACAAGGCTCTGGTGGAAGAGGAGAGGCACAGATGCTCCTTCTTTCTTGCAGAGGGAGGGTGAGGAGCTTAGTGTCTGGGAGAGCACAGAAAGAGCCCAGCGTTTAAGGCAGAACATCCTTAGGACAATCACAGCAGCCATCCTGCCCTCGAGGGGGAAAGCTGAAGCACCAAGCAGGCTACAGAGACCTTGGGAGCAGGGGCCTTGTCACCTCTATCCTTGATCTCTGTTCTGAGCCTCCTGTGCTAGTTCTCTAGCTACACCCAGGCTGCTGTTTCACAGGTCTGGTTGAAGAAAAGCTCCATCCTCTGCATGTTTGAAGATTAATTTTCCTATTTTGCCTCCTTCAGGTAAAAACAGTTCTTTGGAAGTACAGAAAATGTTGACTACCAGAGAGCAGAGTGGGTGTTTATGAGCTGTATCTGCTCCGGGGGTAAACAGTTCGCTTTGTGTAAATATGTGCTTTGGTACATGTCATTTGATATAGCATTTACTGGAGGAAGTCTTTCGATGGATATTACTCATGAACCATATTACCCACTCCCCTGACACGCTTATGCCTTAACATCTGTCCCTTTCATCTCATACCAGATTTCCAAGTACCTCTGCTTTAGACTTGAGGCCTTTATTTCTTCAAAATTGGATATTACACTTGCTCCACGTAAATGAACCCCCCCACCCCCGAGATGTTTTTCTACTCTCAAGGACTGCAGTGTGCCAGACCAAAATACTGTTTAAATGAACCTCAAGCCTTCCTGACTATCTCTACTCACTAGAAAGCTGGTTTGCCCCAGTCATTGCCAAAGATCATCAGCTCAAAGCAGCAGAGACACCAAAAAAAAAAGGTTCCTGTAACATTAGAGTCACCATTAAAGAGCCTTTGTGTGGGCTGGAGAGGTCAGAATGAGAGATGAGCTCACAGAATGAGCTGTTCAGCATGAAGGGGACAGGCACTGTTGTGCATCTCCACGCTCCCCAACTTCCAAACATCTATTGTCCTGAAAACCCCTCCAAGTTACCGCAAATTTTGGACATGATGGAGGAGTTGGGTTTTTTACTTGGTTTTGTGTTTCTGGGTTTGGTTTTTTGTTTTTTTGGGGTTTTTTTAAATTATTATTTTATTTTGTTTGTGTGGTTTTTTCATTGGTTTTGGGTTTTGTTTGTTTCAAATTACACCTCAATATCTCTGGTTAAAGACAGTAACACAAAATACCTGCAGCTCATCAACAGACTAGTGCCATCATCTCTGAGCCAGAAAGGCAATTTGAAAGTTTTTCCATTAAAACACAAGACCAAAATGACAGGTCAAAGGGTTTCCTCAGCTCTTCTGGGATAGTCTTGAGAGGGAGCCATTCTTTTACATGTTTGATTTACATTAAAAACAGAATCAGGAGAAAGACAATTTCCTAGGGTTCTTCCTGTTCTTTTTATCACAAACCTCTACAGCTGGCCTAGGATTCCCAGAAGCACAAACGTTACCGCTCGCAGGAACTACCGCACCGCACGCATCGCTTACATCTTTGCATCTGCTTGCTGTACTCAGACATGTTGTCTGGGCGAATAGAGCGCAGAAATTTGATGTAGTCATCGCTGTGGTACTTGGTCATTTCTTCTGCATTTGCCTTGTGAGGGCGCTGCAAGGAGCAGAAGAGATCAAGGCTTGTTTGGCAACAGATCTCTCTCCCAAATTCCCATTTCCAATCTTAGATTTATTGCCAGGAACAACAGAAAACTCAAACCAGCAGCATTAAACATGAAAACTTCTTTTCAAAGGCAAGACCGCCACTGCCGGAGACTGGAATGTATTGCAGATCTAGACAAAGAAATTATTTTAAGTTATGGGGGGGAGGGGGGGGAAAGGCAATTCTCCAGTCTCCAAAGCTTATCTGAAGCAAAGAACATCTCACTGCAAGCCATCAGAAGACAGCAGAAATACATCAGCACAACTGCTTGTTTATTTTTTCCTTTCCTCTTTGGCTTCTCAACAGAGAACTTAAAAACCTGACATATAAACTAAGATCTTTCAGACCCATTTCTCTTTGTGACCAGCCCTACACTTACATATATCTCCATCTTCCTGTAGAGGCCGTAGTTCAGCAGTAGGTTGTGGGTCATCCGGATCCTGTGGGGTTTCATTGGATGTCCTTGGCCATAATAGTAGTTTCCAACATCACCTGGGAGCAGAAAGGATTTTGTTACAGCAGGGAAAACTACGCATTCCTCCAAACAGAATCCCAGCCAAGCCACAAAAGCCATCAGGTTTTCTGTCGTTTTATTTGTCCATCGGCATTTGTTCACGAGGGCCAGGTTTGCACAGGTACCTCCACGGGTTCATGGGACTCAAATAAACCAGACATTTGGAAATTAGGCTATGGCCAGACAAGGAATTTTTTTTTATTCCAATTCTGAGGAAAGCAATCCAGGTAGAGTCTGAGTAACCAACTTCACACTGCAGAAGTTAAGAGGAGGAAGCTCCAGCTTTCTTGGGCAGGAGCAGCTGTGGGCACCACATCTGTGTGTCCTCCCTCAGCATATGCCAGCTTTCCTATGTCCTCTCTGGGTGGCTCAGGTCCACGATGAGCTCTCGCAGTTCCAGAGCTCAGAGGTTTCACTGAAACATAGCCCCACTCTGTGCAGAAACCCACAGGCCGAGAGGCAGGCGAGTTTAATCCTGGCTCAGACGGTGACTCATCGGACAGAGCCTGGAGCCACTCTGCCTCAGTTTCTTACTATCCGCCCCCCAAAAACAAGATCCAGAGCAGCTCTTTCTGTCAATACACAAACACCAGCACAGCTGTCATTTTACAGCTGCTCAGTCGTGTTCACCTTTTATTACTGCTTGAAATCCTTCAGAAGAATTCCAGCCCCTACCAAGTGCGGCTGTACCCGATGTATGCTGGTGTCCTATGGGCACCAGAGTTAATGAAGTTAAACCTTCCTCCAAACACACCCCACGGGTCAGCTCCCCATGGAGCAGATACTACTTCCAGCACCTGAAGAGAGGGCCTTTTCATAATGGCATGTGGGATAGGACAAGGGGCAGTGAACAGGGTGGATTTAGATTGGACATTAGGAAGAAGTTCTTTACTCTTAAGGTGCCGAGACACTGGAAGGGGTGGCTCAGAGAAGCTGGGGACGCTTTATCCCTGGAAGCATTTCAGACCAGGCTGGATGATGCTCTGAGCAACCTGCTCTAGTGGGAGGTGTCCCTGCCCGTGGCAGGGGGGTTGGAACTGGATGATCTTTAATGTCCCTTCCAACTCAAGCCATTCTATGATTTTCTCCTACCCAGTGAAAGCTGAGCTCATGCTGCACTCTCCCACAGTAAGCACCTGGGCTTTTCTGCTCCCTTTTTCTCCCAGGGTACTTATTTTCATGAAACTCATAGAAATTTAACTTTCAGATTTCTGCCTCCTGCCTGATATGGCTGCAAGAGGTGCAGGCTCCAAAGGTGCCAAGAGCAGGAAGAGCGCGGCAGCAAAACCACGCAAGCCTCGTTTTCTTGGGAAACAGACCAAGTTGTTCCTGTAGTCACACAGCTCCCCATGGGTTCAGGGAGCAGGAGACCCAATCCGGTCTGGCTGGTGACTCAGTGGGGAGTATTAATATTTCATCACTGATCTTAACATTCAGGAGAAACTGCTACTTCCTCACAGCACCCAGTGCTGGCTCTTCCTCCTGTGGACACGGCCCTGTTTTCAGCCAAAGTAGATGCAAAGTAGATGTCCTCCGTGGCCAGAGTTCACCTGTCCGTGGGGCAGCGGTGAAGTGGGGTGCTCTTTGCACAAAGGTTTTTTTACTGGGACAACTACCCCCACAGCAAAGTCAGGTTAAATCAAGCTTTGGGGAACTCAGTAAGAGATGCTCAAGACCCCATCTAGAAGATATGAGCAGAAAACTACATGGAAGCTTTGAAACTCATCATTGTCTTCACCTCAGGCTGTCAGCAAAACCCCCAGGGCAAAACCCAACTTCCAGAGCCTGTTTGTGTTCGCTCTGCTCAACACATCCCCTCACGAGTCCTAGAGAGCGGCAGATGAGCTCGTAAGCTCACGGACGTCAGCGCAGATTAGCAGCGTGTGAACCTAACAGGCACCTCATCCTAGGGTTAAGCAAGTCCCTGCACAGGGTGCTAATAAAGGAGAAGTTACCATTCAAGTTCAAACCCTCGCAATACACGCCCTCAGGATTTCCATGAGGGACCCTTATGATACCCAACTACCTTTTCCCAAACCTCTGCGCCCCACCGCGACCCTTCCCCACAGCTCAGGTCCCTTCTCCAGCACAGGATGCCCTCCCACCAGCTGAACTCAAGGAGGAGACCCACCCACCATCCAAAACAGCAACTGGGGACCTCCCTTCTTCAGGGAATTACTGCACTAGATCGTGCTGCTCTAACCTCTGCATGGGAAATAAGAGACCCTAACAAACCAGCCTTCCACAACTGCAGCTCGGGCCTTCCCTGATGATAAAAGCACACATTGCCCCACGCCGGGCTGTGGACATTCGCCAGCCACTCATAAAAGAGCAGTGGGACGAAGGCACCGAAACCACATCACTGAGTAAATTAGAGCGGGCAGCTCCAGCCGAGAGCACGTAGCACTGACTCCATGGAGCTACTGCGCAGTAAAGCCTATGAGGGCAGCACCTCTACTTGGTGTTTTCAAACCTAACAACTGGTTCTTTCCTATTTAAGTCATCACTATGTGCCTTTAACGATTACAACTTGCTCACAGACGGACAAGCTGCTTCGTGAACACGTTACGTTCCAAGGACAAGGAGCAGTTTGGGTGTAGAGACCATTTATTTCCAACATCCAGGTCCTGTGCACGCATACGGCCTTCTTGCACTTAAAACCGGGTGTTTTAGGGCCCAAGGCTCCAGCATCCCCTTCCATTTTGCTGTGCTGGGTGTTGGACAGACATCAATGGAGAAATCGGACCCGGTTTCACTGCACCCAGAGCTCTGACCCACACTCCTCCTCGCCCTGCCCTCCTGAAGACACCGTCTGAGTCAGAGACTCCGTAGGGCTGTCATTACAGGTTGCAAACCTACCGCTTCAGTTACTGTTCTAGAGAAAGAAATACCCTCCCTACACGCTTGGCACATACAGCAGCTGAAAAGAGCCTGCCTTGCTGCTTGGACTCTGAGCACATCCACATACCAGGAGCAAGTAGTGAGAAAAAGTTTGGGTATTTTTATTTGATTTCACAGACTAAAACCCCAGTGAAATCAAGAATTGCACAACACCTTCCACAGAGAGCGATCACAGACTATTAAATACAAGCTCGCCCATCACCGAGGCACCAGGTTGTCCCTCCAAACAGGATGGGGCTGTGATTTCCCCCCCTGAGACTGCAGGGTAGAAGCTGGAAAGACACTCAAGACACCCAGCTTGGGAATCTGTCCAGCTCCAGCTCCCCTACCCCAACAGGACGGCTGCACAGCCCCAAAGCAGCGCTGCCCCAGCTTCAGAACAGGAAAGAATAAAAATAATAAAGCCAGTCTACAGTCCAGCCAAGTTCAAAGCCAGAACTAAACAATGCTCCTAGACACAGGAACTCCCTAGAAACCACCCCGCAGTCAGTCTGGCTCCTGACGCCTTGGGGTTTGTCCCTCACTTGACAGCGATGCCGCTGACCCAAGGGGAGCTTCGGGAGCACCTCATCCTCCTAAACATGGCTTGAGGAGGCTTCATCTCCCCACAACCCATCCTGCCCCCCAGCACCTCAAGTGCTCCCCATCCTCCCAGAAACACTCCACAGCATCTTAGCTCAGCTTCACAAGCCTCTCTTGGCTCATGTCCCTCTCCCCATCCTGGGCCCTTCACGACCTTCCCTAACCTCCAGACTCCCCAATCTTCACACCTCCCCATCCTATTCTACCCCCCATACTGGTTCCCAGCCCTTCCCCGCACTCCTTTCTCCTCCATATCCCTGCCACACTACCCCATATCCTTCCTCTGCCCTCCAGTGCCCCCAGTGACGCTCCCATTGCCGCCCCCCCCCCCACCCACCCCCCCCCCCCCCCCCCCCCCCCCCCCCCCCCCCCCCCCCCCACCCCCCACGGCCACCCGCCCCCC